>JABXJD010000024.1:70000-257500 GCA_013375575.1 Percina caprodes
TATGAGTCTTCCTTGATTCATTCACTCATGTACTCATTCTTTTTTTCTCACCATTTTGCCTTTCAGGTAATTATAGTATGCCACAAAACATGATCACAGCACATTAACCCTTTGCATTGACATATTGCCTGTGTGACAATGTGTGAGCTTACTTTACTCATTGGAAATTAACCCTGATACGCCAAAGATGCATAATAACCTGACTATGTAATGTTATAATGCACACTAATACAATATACTGTATGCCTTACATTCCCACCACCATACCTATACAATGAATCATATGTTCTACATTCTCACAGTTTTGTAAAAATCAATCATAAAAGTGACTTTCACCCAGCCTTTTCCATACCATAAAGTAGGTTCCTGCTAATCCTTCAACTTGTCACACTCATAAACTTTTCCTTTAAATACTAGCACTGCCCTTTTAGAGTAATTTCTGCTGAGTTTGAGGATTTGCTCTGCCTCAAAAGCAGTTCAGTCTCTCAGGTTAACGGAGTGCAATCTCATATGAACACTCATCCAGTGATGTGCTTTGCAACACTAGTTCTGATAGCAGGCAGACGGAGTCTAGAGGCTGTTTACATGCCGACAAATTCTGTGAAAGTGTGCTACAACGACTTTGCTTGGTGACAGCATTGTCTTCACATCTTATTGAATTAAGAACAGACATAAGAAAAGAATAAGTGAATTATAGATGCGTCATTCTACCGAGTGACTAATGATGTGCACCTTTTTGTCTCTTTGACTTTATTATTTGATTAAAAGTTATCTCCAATTTTAGCTAACTCTCTTTTAGCTCTGTCTCTACCAGCTCATGAGGAAACTATTAGTTTTTTAGCTGCTAAATACGATATTCACCAGCTAGTCGCAAACTATGTCTGTTTTCAGTTTGATGCTGAGCAGGTGTCATACAGTGAGTTTTTTAGGCTTTTTGCTACTAACTGAAATGTGATACTACAACTGGGATTGGCAATAACATTTACATGCACAGTAAAGCTTGTAACTCCCCTTTGTAGCTAAAATGTCAGGTTTTATACTGTCAAATGTATTACTGGAACTGATTTACAAGCCTTTCTCAGACAATGTTACACACAGAATGTCTACACACATCTACGAAATCACCAAATCGGTTAAATCACTAAAATGATATTGTTTTTCTTCTTCATATCACATGAAGACTGTAAATCCAAAGAAGCCTTCAGACTTGCTTCTCAGTTAGATTTAGTTGGTGTGTTACTATATTTGTTCTGTAAATAAGAAAGTGTGTAATCTGCGAGTCTCAGTCTCTTGTGTTTGGACCCTAATCCAGGCCAGTGCCAGGTTGTTGAGTGAGTAGTTGATCATGATCAAATAGCCAACCATAAGACAGGTTTTGTCAAGATAAAGCCAGTTCATGTGGCCATGTCAGAGTTTTGAGCTATGATAAATTATCTCTCCAAAAAAGACGCATTGGGTCATAGACCTTGCCAAAGATATTCTGTCAAGTATGTGAGCATTCAATTGAAATCTAAGTGATCACAAAAATTAGTTATTGCAAGGTATGCAACTAAGCAAAGAAGAGGAAACCAGTGAGGCAGGAAATTATTCAGACTTGGTCTGTATTGATCATGACCTCCTTTTACGGCTCATTACCTTATGTCCTTACTTCTCGTATATTTGAAGCTGTGATGTAGGCCAAAGGAATAAGCTGAGAACACTTTTGTCCCATTTATGTCTTTTCAGCAAATTTCACCTAACCATGACATCAATCCTAATGATAATGTGTGTCCTTTTTTCTCATTTAGTTATATTTTGGTGTAAACTACAGAACCTGGCTTTGTGAAATTAGTTGCTTCTAAATTCTGTTTTTACCTTTACCCTCTTCAATCTCATCTAACCCCACTAATTACTCATATTTTTCCTAAGCTAATAAATACATTTTATAACAATATTTAACTGCAAAACATGAGGTTAATTGACTCTGATGCTATTCAATGTGTGTTATTTGAAAAAAAATCTAATTATAAAAAAGATAAAAACTTGCCCCTCAGCGCAGGTAATGTTTTCATAGATCAGGACCAGGAAGAATCCTGTAAATGTTGTTTTCAAATGTTCAGAAAAAGAAGTTTTTAGGGTGAGAGTTTCCTGTTTTTGTGCTTGACATTAATGGGACCTGATGAGGGGTTGTCGACTTCCTGCTTTGCCAACACACTGCTTAGGTGCTGCCAACTCTTTTGTGAGCATCTAGTGTCTTTGCTGTAATTGCTGGTGCCTTTAAAATGAGCCAGCTCAATCTGCCTTACTTAGAAATTGCCAACAAACATTACAGGATTGATTCATTATTTTCAGTCCAAGGAAACAGCTCTTTCCACAACAAAAGTAACGGTTTTTATTTTCTCTTTGCAATATATTTCATGTCTGCTCCACTTAACTCTTTGCGCAACTCTGAAAAGTCATCCACTCTGAGTGGTTGGGAGAAGAGCAAGAGTCAGAAAGTCTCAGAGCCCACATACAAAGATAACAGGATTATGACCATTTGACAAATGGTGCAACCAGAAACTCTTTTCGGGTGTTGGTCCGGTGACTGATCATTAAACTGGACAAAGTCTGTGGCTTAGTATCTCTCAAGCCACTGAGGAGTCGTTATTGTCGACCGCTCGCTGGTATTTTCACTTATTATATAACTTGGCTCCTTTTCTAGTAGGCCATTTTAAGAATAAGCTATTATGAATGACTGACGCTTGCTGTCCACCAGTAGTGTCTGACTCATAGAGCAGGCAGTAAATTACATTAAAGAGCAGCATCACCTAGTTTTCTCTTCTTTGACTATCCAATTTTCGGTTACAATACATGGCATAAAAATTGACCGGGAGTCAGTGAGAGATAATAATTTTTTGGTCCAGTTTAAATTGTGCCATGCATTTCACAGATGATGTGTGTAAATTTAAAAGATAATTTACATGTCAAGAGATAAACTATTTCAAGTAAAGAAGTTGAACAACATTAGGTTTTGTGTGAGATCGCTTAGTGAAATACATCTCTCTTCTTGAATAATATACGTCACTAGAGAAATATGGCTGTCTCCTTGTCGAGTTTTACCGTCTTCTTTCAAAGGAGGTGAAAACAATTATAAATCGGGTCATTTTGAGAGCTGCAGCTGCTCGAATGGAGTGAAGGGAAAATGTGGTGACTTGTAGTCCGTCTAATTACGTATTTTCCCACAGCATTTTACTTAGCTATCTTGTGACAAATGGTGACAATCTTGACATGTAAAATCATTTTTTTATTTTGAAAAACAGCATATGTGTAATCCAAGGCACAAGTCGATCGGGACCAGAAAATAGTTAATGTCTTTTGCCATTGACCACCGCCATTTTTTTCTCCAGAGATACAGTTGTGTTCAGAATAATAGCATAGTGTGTTTAAAAAAGTGAATAGTGCTCAAAATCCTTAAAATAGCTTTTAATTCCATAATATCAATGCATTGGGAACACTACACATTCAATTCTAAATCAAAACCTGACAAACATTTAGCAAGTTTGTGTTATACCTTTTACAGAAAGTGAAGAAAAATTAATATTGGGCTGTTCTTTCTTTACAAACTCAAACATTTACTGCATAAACTGAAAAATGTCTCAAGGGTTTGCTTTACTTTGAATCACTGCACTAATATTTAGTTGCATAACCATGATTTCTGAGAACTGTGTTACATGGAGTCGATCAACTTCTGGTACCTGTGAACAGGTATTCCAGCCCAGGATGATTGAACTACATTCCATAATTCCTCTGCATTACTGGGTTTTGTGCCTCAGAAACCACATTTTTGATGTCACCCCACAAGTCTTCTATGGGATTGAGGTCCGGGGATTGGGCTGGCCACTCCATGACATCAATCTTAAAGGCCTTTTAAAAGTCATAGTTTTAATTTTAGTTTTATAGTGTTTTATTGTTATTTGTTGATTTTGTTGTGTTCTGGGAACTTTTTTTTTTTTTTAACTCCCTGCTACTGTAGCACTTTGAGATTTCATTTGAAATGTAAAGGGCATTATAAATAAAATGTATTATTATTATTATTATTATTATTATTATTATTATTATTATTATTATTATTATTATTATTATTATTATTATCTTGTTCATCTAGAACCAAGACTTTGCTCACTTACTGGTGTGTTGTGGGTCATTGTCTTGTTGAAAGACCCATTTCAAAGGCATTTCCTTTTCAGCATGAGGCAACATGACTGCTTCAAGTATTCTGATGTATTGAAACTGATCCATGATCCCTAGTATGCAATTAACAGGCCCAACACCACAGTATGAGAAACATCACCATATCATGATTTTTGCACCACCATGCTTTACTGTCTTCACAGTCTACTGTGGCTTGATTTCAGTGCATGGGGGCCATCAGACAAACTGTCTGCGGCCCCTAGACCCATTTCTCCTTTGGCCAGTCAATGTGTCCTTTGGCAAACTTCAGAAAATTCAGTATGTGTCTTTTTTTAGCTGGGGATTCTAGCTGATAGCTTTCCTTCACATAGCTTTCTTCTGATTGTAACAGTACTCACAGGTAACTTTAAGTCTTCTTTGATTTTCCTGGAGTTGATCATTGGTTGAGCCTTTGATCCATTCGAATGGTAGTTGACCGTGTTTTCCCACGTCGTTCAGGCTTTGGATGCCACTTCAAGGCATTTGAAATCATTTTTGGCTGAGCAGTCTATAATTTTCTGCACTTCTTTATGTGTTCCCCTCTGGTTTTATATGCCTCTACAACACTTACTAGTAAATTATTTGCCATGTAGAAATATCTCTTCTACCAAAAAATATGATTTATGAGGTTAGTGATGTTGGACTGCTATTTTTTTTAAAACAACTATAGGTCCCATGGAGGCAAACGGAAGGGGCGGGACTTCGGCTTTCTATACACACAGTTGTGAAATGTACACGTGTTAACATCCAAAACCATGATACTTGAGTAAACATTGACAGTGATTGAACATCTGTTTGTCTCTGCCATTGCCACTGTTCATGGAAACCATGGGAACTTACAACTGTAAGACTGCTGCTTACTGTGTGTTTCATCTCTATCACATTTCTCAATATTTTTATATTGCTTTTCTTTTACGTTTTGTCATGTTGTCAGTCATTCACAGGTCTGCTTTACAAAAATCTATTTGACCCAGCAAAAAAGAATACAAGAGTCATGGGTGGATATTTTTTTCATTATTCTTTTACAAAACAAGAAACCGTTTTTTTTAACCATAAACACGGTATATTATGAGTTCCTCAGCTGAGGATAAACTGTACTTTTCCTTGAGGGCTGGATTCTCAAAGTGGAATTCCCTGAGATGAGACCGGGGTGGCCTATTTTGAATTGACTGTCATGCACTTGAACAGCAAGCTATCCACCAGGTGTACAGTGTCCTTTGTGTAAAGGCCAGCAGATCATCACTGGCTTGTGGAGTTGATGACCTGAGCGGGAACTTTCTCCACCTCTCCTTAAAGTCATACCTCTTTTTCATCCAGTGGGAAATAACACACTACCACATAGTCCTGACAGGGCCCTGCTGACTCTGCTCACAGGCAAGCTATCTGTGCTGCGAAGGCACACACCAGCCAATTCTTGCTGTTCTGTTGACTAACAAAAGCACCGTAGGGCATTGCTTTTACTATATATGTGTGTGTGTGTGTGTGTGTGTGTGTGTGTCATTCTTCATTTAGATACAGGCGTTGAGTGATATTTTCAAGTACACATTTCTAAGGAGTATTAGGATATTATACTCACTTTTCTCATACCGTTTAAATGCTTTTAATCAATTTGTATTTCCTTTTTCTAGAGACCACAGTATATATCCCCTCATTTGATGGCACATCGTATTTGGAGCTGCAGCCCCTTTCATCCCTTCTCCAGTCTTCTGGTGCCAGTAATAATCTTCCTGCTACTGTCAAGGACACCACTGTTATTCTGTATTTAACAGTAAAAACAAGATCTACACAGGGCACCATCCTCTATAGTGAGTACAGTCTTGTTTTATTGCAAATATTTAAAAGCACTGCAGCACTATCAAAGCAAAAACATATAGATGTTGGAAAATATGAACATGTATTAATATGTTCATTTTTCTAAAAAAATATTTATTATTTCTATTCAGAAATTCAACAGTCTGTCATGTGAACCCGAAAATGCAAATACAAAATCATTAAAGTCATGAACTCAAGTGTCATTATGAAACAAATAAAACAAACACAAACTCTTGGTCTGTACAGTTCGGCTGTTAGCGGGCTGTTAGGTATAGTCTGCTGCTAGCAGGCAGCCTGATGTCTGACTCCCCCCATGTGAAATACCAAACTCTTTCCTACATACATTGCAAGCCGCTTTGTTTGCATCACGTAAAACTGCAGTAATTCAGCGGTATTTCCCTATCCAGTCTTCCTGGTACCTGCAGAGACATTTTTGCTTTTTAGCTACATGTTCATTGGGTCTAGGGACACCAGCCTGAGCCGCCAATTCAACAATGAATGAATGAAAAATAGCAATGCGTGTTGTCAAAAATTGTGCCTATGTAGAGCCTATATACTGTCAAACTATATACTGTCAAACTATAACTACTCGAGAGTCTGCTTTTGAGACTTTGCTCAAATTTTTGTCACAATTAGGGCAGGATTCGGGATACGGGACAACTGCTTGGATTTCGGGACTGTCCTGAATTTTTCAGTACGTCTGGTCACCCTAGCCAACAATTAAAACCATCTTATCGTTGTGCTTTAAAACATACGTAGGAGACTTAAACTTAGGTTTTGGCCGACAATGCCCGGGTAAACTTTCAGGGCTTCCATATGTTGCTGTTGCGTGTATGAGGGATAAATGTTGATATTAATCTGTATTTTCCATACTACAGATAAACAGTTGGTTGTACTTAATTAGATTATTTTAGCATAGCATAAAGACTGGACAGGGGGAAACGGCTAGCCTGGCTCTGCCCTTAGGTAACATAATCCACCTACCAGCACCTCTACAGCTCACTAATTAACATCTTGTCTCATTCATTCAATCCACACACACAAAACAAGTAAGAAGACAATGCATTGTGGTTTAACAGGGCTGAAGTATTTTTTTAGCCAGGTGCAGTGACTTCCTGGATTTGCCTGACGACCACACAAGACTGTAGCTTCATAATATTGTACACGTTCTCATCCAACATTTGGCAAGAAAACAAGTACATCTTAGAATAACTATTATATATAATAGTATTCAACAAACGGGGCAAACAGATCTCATAATGGCATAGCAAGATATATTTCCAGTGCAGCTACAGTGAGAATTTAGTCACTAGTCTAGTCTGGCTAGTCTATACTGCATTATGTTGTCTAGAAATGTTATAAATAATGGATATTTTCTTATGAAGGTAAATATGGTGCAAAAGGTGAGAGCTTGAAGAATACGATGTAAGAACTTGCAGAACAAAAAATCTGAACTTGTATGTTAACATTTACACTTGCAAAAAATATTCACACACATGTGATCTGAATTTGAAGTCACTCAAAAAAAACACAAGTTTGTAGAAAATATTGACAAATGTGTAGATTGATATTTGCATGAACACAATGACAGCTGCAAGCGTGTAGTGCAACATTTCGTGTACATTTTTTTCCTCGGGTTCATTTTCCATCACAATCACAAATCAGTGATTACAACCTCTCGAATCTGTCTGTAGCAATGTTGCTCCGCTGGCCGATCCCCACTGATGACTGTCCGTCTGCGGCTGCCGGACCTGGAGCTCACCACCAGTGTTTCAGTTTGACTCTTAAAAATGTTGAGATAATTAAAAGGTATTTACAGTATTTAGAAGCGGGCTGGCTGCCAGTTAGCTAACGCTAGCTTCCATGCAACATAAATAAGCCGGACAGAGTTGTTCTTCATCTGGCGATAGAACCCTGCTTTCCCCGGCCGTACTGTTGGCACAGAGCTCCACAACCTAAGTCCACAGTCCTAAGTACAAATTAGTTTTGCACCAAATGTATTGCAAGAAGCATTGCAAACGTCGATGCGCGCAGATTCGCCACTGTGTGATGCGAGAGAGCACATTGCAGCGACAGATTCAAGAGGTTGTAATCACTGAGTTATGGTTGTGAATATTTTCTACAAGTGCAAATTTCAATTTACAAGTTCAGATTTTTCTTTGTGTGACATCAAATTCAGATCACCTTTGTGAATATTTTTTGCAAGTGGAAATTTTATTTTAACAAGTACAAATTTTAACATGAGTTCAGATTTTTTTGTTCTATAAGTTCTCTCATCGTATTCTACAAGCTCTCACCTTTTGCACCATATTTACCTTCATATTTTCTTGACTGAAATACTTCCCCTCTTGTTACCGTCATTCTTGTTATTTCTATTATTGCGCTCGACCTCTTCTTTTTTTGGATCACTAATAATGCAGAAATTACACAAAATCTGTCTGTGCTTGGTTCTTCAGCCTGTGATTATATTTAAAATATTATGCTGTTTCTGAGTGCTAGGGAGAAAAAACAGCAAGAAAACATTAAATGTTGAAAGCATGAAAGTCATGTTCACAATGTAGAGGGCGAGTACACAAGAATGAGTAAAAGAGTGGAGCAACTGCCTGTGGTGTTATCAGTTTTTATGAAACAGTTACCAATCACAAATATTAATAATAAAAATCACTGGATTGAAAGAATTCACCTGGGATACCAGCACTATGAGTTATCTATTGATGCTGCAGTGACTGTGGGACACAAAGATGAATACTGTTTTCCAAGGCTATAGGAAAATGCAAGGAAGCCCTGAGACTCATTTTTTAATTATTTTTAGATAACTTGACCACTTTGTCACCTTTCTGTTATTTAAGTTACATTTGGGTCAGTTTATTTAGTTAAGTTCATAACATGCTTTTTTTCAAAATTTCTTTCAACCACAACCAACTACATAGGAGAGAAGGAAAGTTCACTGTATTCCAGTGAAGACAACAAATAGCCTTTTCTTTTGTGGACATCTGCAAGCTGCAAACCGTCTGTTTTGTTGCTTTGCTGCTGATGCTGAGCTGTAACCTGATGCGTACAAAGAAATCCTCATAAGAAGGCAAGAGCTGGTCGGTCACATGGGTTGCGAGGATTGGGCTGACCCTTTCACCCTGAGCTCTACATTGTACATCTACTTCCTGCCAGCTCTTTTGTTCTCCCACACCTGCACACACGCGCACACACACACACACACACTCTCCTTTGTTACAGAAGGCGATTTGGATAGGTAGTCCTGACAGCCACTCAGACAGACCCTCTTAACAATAGAGCATTGTTTTGGGAGGAGAGGAGTCTGTAGATTTTTAAGGACTTGAGAAAGCTGAGCCATGAGAACTATGTTCCATTTATCCAGCATTGTGTGTACTGTATTAGGCATTTGTTCATAGTATTTATGCATATATCAAGTACCAGGCAGCATAGAGGGGAAGCCACTACATGCATGCCTGGAGCTGCGTGTCCCCTAATGACTCCAAAAAAACATCCAACCGTGTGTCTTGGTGGACCGGAATTGTATCTCCTCGCTCTAAGAACTGCAGCCACCTTGATCTTGTGAGGCTATCGTTACCCAGGTGACACCGCATCAAGTTGGTTTCAAGTCCAACAGAAATGTAACCACCATGCATTGTGTAGTGATCACAGGTGATTTATTCCACACAAACCGGGCACAGACATCACAACATTTATCTTGCTGGTGTAACCTAGATCAACCCCTTATCTGTGATTTATTAAAATATATAAAAGTAGAGATTTTGGTTTTTGCAAATGAACCCTTCATTTATACACCTAATTAACATTACAATATTACACAGGGTTTCTGGCTCCAATAACATTCGGTGGTGAGCAGTATGCTCCGTTGCCCCGTCAAAAACCCCAAATGTGATGCTCGTGACACTGTGTCAAATTACTGTTTTTAATTAATTCATTAAATATAATTTCACAAACAGTTGAGAATGTTACCATCTACAACTAATAGGAACTAGATTTTTTTTTTATCTCCAACAATCCTCATACTGTAAAAGAAAATATTCTTTCTAGTACAGTTAGTTTCTTAGTGTAATAATAGCTTGACTTTTCTCTGTCTGAGCTGACATTGGCCTCCCATGATGGCTGCTGAGTGCCTCAGTGTTCCACCAAAGCCTTAAATCTTTGCGTTTAACGAGCTATTAATTAGCCACCCTCAGAACCTAATAGAACTCTAAATTAGTGTTTTTTATAAGGTTGGCGCACTTGAAAGGTCAGTAAGCTAAATCTTAAATACACACAGGCAATGGTGCTATCAATTTTAAGACAAATATACAGTATCCTGTCTGACACAGGTGCCTAATTAGTAAAATAAATGACATGTTTATAAGTAGATGTTGGAGTTTTCAGTTATTTATAAATTTAAGGAATCTCCGTGCGAGCGTGCGTGCGTGCGTGCGTGTCTGCAGTAGCCTGGTAATCGTGTGTTGTTAAATTCAGTGTTTTGAGTTTTGGAAAATTTAAGAACAGGTTTGAGTACAGAGCAGCAGACTAATTGCAAAGCTAAGCTTTTTGTACACTACCCCATACTTTGTTTTTGGAAAAGCAGCACATTACATGAACAAAAAGAATGCAGCTGTAGGGAAGAGGTGTCATAAATTTCCCCCTGGATGCTATTCAATTCTTGACTGGGGATACCTTTACAGTTGTCAAAAGCAAAAGTTATTAGTGGGACATTTTTCCAGCATATATTTTTTATATTGGTCTTTATATTTATATATTTTTTTTTAATTTGGAGCATCTCAGTGGAGCTAGCTAGAGGAAGATCACTTTGGAAAAATGCCTTACTTAGTTATAAGATGTGCAATATGTCAAGTAAATTAGTGTGTGATTGATATCAGGCTAGCATAATTGTTTTACCTCCACCCTGTCATATTAGTTGCCTCGTCTAATCACTGCCACCAGTTATCTGGCCGCGTTGATCTTTAGTCACTGCTTGTATAAGTCTTAACAAATTCCTCACCACTCTCAAGATTTAATGTTAACTTTCAGTAAATAGGAAAATCTATTCATGACTTTAAGTTGGTCGGTTTAATTAAACCTACTCTAGTCTTTATTCTATAACAATATTTATAATAGGTTACTGCCGCAGCCTACGTCAGAAAGCAGTAGAATGTGAGCCTTTTCATGAAAATAGATGAATGTTCAGAAACCATACATAGATGGCACAGTGACTTTTATGTAGTTATGCTTCCTGGCTCATAATGCAGGATCTTTTTCACATCAGAGGATAAAACTCCAGAGATCAAACAGACAAAGTCAATCAGAAGAGAACCAGAAGACATGCATTCAGATGCAGAGAATCTTTTCCCAGACCTGCTCCTTTTTCTGCTCCCCTTTTTACACCTCTCCCTGAAGCAAACATTCAAGTCTCCCCCTGGACTTCAATTGTCAGATTGAGAAGAGAAATACAAGGAGGGAGAGGGGGGGAGAACAGGTGACAGGCACTGACAAAAGGACGAACGCTCTGTTAGGCTTCATGCAGAGTAACAGGGATATGGGGACGGCAGGGAACAATATCCTTACTGAAGAAAAATAGAAAAATAAAATATTGGGCAACATTGACATATCTAGTAAATAATATTTAATTTAATAATATAAATAATTGAGTTATGGTGCTAAGCAGAAACAACTGCTTTGAAAAGGAGATAAACGCTCATTGTTGCGGAAGGAAGTTGCGTCTGTGGCTTTGATTGTCTTTGCTGCCGCGTTCATTAACTCTCAATTCTCTACTGAATATGTAGTTTAGCAATTATAATAGATGATTATGTGCCAAGCACAATTATGTTTTTACTTGTCATTTATCCACACAAACATGCTTGGGTTAAAGAAAAAACTCAAATGAAATACCAAACATAGGCTTTTTCATTGTAAATTAAAGAATTGCCTGCAGTTTAATTTAACAGTATGTACATTTGTGAAATTGCATGCAATAATTAAAAATAGTAATAAAAAAGTATAACGTTGTCATGATGTCGTTATAAAAATAACCATGATGGTCAGTGTGAGTTCACCGCAGTCGGAAAATCACAGACTTACACATTTTCCTCACACCCACTGTTCAAGGTGACTTCATTTGCTTCTGCTCTATTCCTACCAGCATCACAAACAACGTGGAGAGACCCACTACATGCTGGAGAGTCATAATCCTTTTTTACTGAACATAAGCCCAAAATGAATTTATTAAACAATCTTTGCTTGTTTGTCACCTCAAGTTATATTTCAATTTTTGCCTTCTCTCAGCCAAAAGAAATGTGTGCACTGCTAAAAACGGTCCCTGGCAGTCATTCAATTTTTCCAGTATAACACAACGTTTGATGTATGTTTCCATTATATTTTCAAGTTTTCCTGAAAAAGCCCTTCTCTCATCTGAAAAAATGGTTTAAAAAAACCTCACTTACACACTCAAGCAAAAACTGATTGTATCCAAGATAGTAGTTTGTTACAGAGAAGTCAATGTTGGGATATAAAGCTGTGTTTCTTTGAATTAGCAGGAATCACTAAATGTCCTCATTTTATGGCACAAATTAAAGATTTGTTTGCAAGAGAAGAACAATAGATAGATATGAAAAAATTTGTTTTCAGTAGTTCTACTTCTTAACATCATAAGGTACAGTGTTTACCAGCCAAATACGTAGTTTTATAAATCTGACAAATAGTTTCCCTCATAGAAATAGATAGATAGATAGATAGATAGATAGATAGATAGATAGATAGATAGATAGATAGATAGATAGATAGATAGATAGATAGATAGATAGATAGATCTGTAACCAACAAGTTAACTATTAAAATACAAAATCTAAAATGTGTGCTCTCCAGCTGTTATCTGGAGCTCAGCTTGCCACAGACATTGCATCAGGACATTTAGTTATGATGTTGTTCTGGACTGCATTAGCTATCTAAATAGGGAAGACAAACGATTAGAAACATCTTTTAATATAATGTAGTCCCATACAACAGCACCTCTAACTGTGGGTTCGGTAATTTACATATATTTACACGTTATGAGCTTTGTAATGGTACAATTTATTGCAGGGCTGAGTATTTGATTGCATTAGATTGTACAGATGTACATTTTATTACAATTTCAACTTTAGCATTAAGAGCAATAAACATGCAAACACATGCAGTCATTACAGTAGCATGCTAACAAATACAATTAAAATTAATTAAGTGGCTAATAAAATCTATTACAAAAACAAGGCTAATCAATACCTGAAGGGGGACTGTTTTATGATTTTTAATCATTTGAGCATATTTAATGCACGGTTAAAGGATTCCAGCAGCAAGTAACCCTTCAAAAAACTATGGGGCCTGGACCAGATGACCTTTAGAGTCCTGATGTCCATATCTTGAAATGCATGTCAGCAATGTACTGTGAAGCAAGCAAACAGGGTTACATTTTATAATTGGTTCTAAAATTAACAGGAAGTGAATACAGAGATCTTAGGACTGGTAAGATGTAAAATGTTCTCTTTCTTGTTAAGACAGCCCAGTATTTTTAATAACTTGGAGTTACCCCACTGTCTTTTTAAGTAGAGCATTGAAAATAGTTATCCAACCAGAGATGAACATGGGAACCCTGGTTTATTTTATTTTGTTTGCATCTGCTGCCTGTGACTTATGTTAAATGTTTTTTTATAATAAAGCAGTTTTGGTAATGTTGCAAATATGACTTGGCATGACATCCATGCAACCAAACAGTGGAACAACGGCCCTTTGCCTACTGTTTGGCTTAGTGTATTAGTGTACCCCATAGTTTGGCAGGGCGGCCATTTTTTCCAATCTGGGGCAAGGAAATAAAAAATTGCAGTCACGAGACTGTAGCTTGGCTTTGATTTGAAAATTGGGGGTTTGTGCAGAAGGTCGGGTGGGCTAGTGATGATTCTCTATAACGGATAAGTTGCCTGCTGTGTTTTAACTCCACCTTCTCATGTTGGTTCAGCTTGCTTGGAACCTTGACTGAGGTGGTACTAAAGGGAAGTACCAAGTACTATCCAAAACATTGGCTAATTGAAAGTCAAGAAAGAGTGAGTTAAGTTGAGTAAAGAAGAGCACTTGCATATATTGGACACACAACATAAGTGCTAATAGGATAACAATGGCAAAAATTATCTTGGGATGATATATTCTGCTGGCTGTATGGTCCTAGCTAAACATTAGGGGACCGATAATTGATCCCTGAGCAACTTCACATGCAAAGTCACCCTTTATCGACATATTACTGAATGACAGAGGGAGGTTTGTCTCTTCAAGTGGGATACAAACTAACTAAATGCTGCAGGCAAATAAAAAGATTTAAAAAATATATTTTCACCTCACAGCCACTTTGGATACCTTCTTTGTCCCTAATGCTATTTTGTGAGGAATTGGTAGAAGTCCTTGCCTTCCACAGAACAAGCATGAGGAAACGGTGGATTATCTGAACAAGATATTCCTCCTCTGGTCCATTCAGCAACAGTGGTTAGTAATACATGTATGGCACATTTAAGTGCATCCCTGTTGAGTCATGTAACAGGAAAGACCTTGAAGTCGGCGGAGAAAATGCATTATCAGAGGGCAGCATATTAAGCTCAGCATAGCCTCCCTCCAACAAAGAAATAGGGATTTTCCGGATGCCCTTCTTACTATGGAGAAATTGCTCAGAGCTTTCATATCAGTTGCAATGCAGCCTTGAAACAACAAACACAGCTTTCACGCCATTTTTCTGTGCTGTCCATATTCTCAACCCATGCCATTACTTCATGAGAGGGCACACACAATTTGAAGACTCCCATCTCTGCAGCTCACACACCTCTGTCCAAGTCATAGCCCAGTGAGCTCCTAGCCAATCCCTTTTACAGAGTCCTGGCTCACTTATCATTTTAAATGTGAATTCCAAGTGATCAATGTATCAAGTGTTGCTCCTACTCAGTAGCACTCTCTGGATGTTTGGCTCTCTGTCAATCTCTCTAATCCAGGTGTGGAATGTCCTTTTGAAAACACAAAAACAGGTCTCTCTTAGAGGAAAGTATTCTGTTCTGTCCTCTGCCCTGCAACCATGTATTCCCTGACCCTCCCTTACATAGCTGCATTGTAATGTTGACTGCCCTCTTCTCATGTTTTCTTAGACAATGGTGCAGGACTGGTGTGCACCCTCTCTCCACCTCCCTCCTGAAGACCCTCGTAACCTGTGTGGGAGGATTAATGTTGCCGCTGTCTGTCGCTCCCCCACTGCACTGTCTCACTTGCAAGACACTGCAAGCCCAGCAGAAACTCCCATTGTGATATAATGTACTGGAGTCTGGGAAGTGTCAGATCTAATAATGGCATCTTGTCTCATAACCTAAACTAGCTGTAAACAGAAACTGTTTCTTGACTTCACCGTCAGGCTAAGGTCATAATCCCATTATAACCATGGACAAGGTGGAAATAAGAAACAGGGCACACAAACCACTGCCTTCTGTTAAACCATGACAGTCCATACTTAGTTATACTTATATTATATTTGCACAAATGTCATATTAATACAGAAAAAAACATTCCTCTACTGGGGAGTCTTAGAAAGCGGATGGTTATCTTAGTAGCCCCAGACAGCACGATGGTACGATGATATGGCACTGTGGTACGCAAAGACAATTCAGCTAATATTGGTGCTGTGCTAGTGCATTGTACTTTGAACTATTATCACAAGTGGACAGTGCATTATCTATTAGACCGAGATCATTTCTCGTAGCTTGGATTCTTAGAGGACCAATTTGGTGGACCAAGGACACTAAGGTCCGAAGTGTGCTTTGTGGTCCATCCTTTCAGTTTCCAAAGGGAGGAGGAGCCCGGTGTTTACTTTCTTGCAGGTTCTCCTAGAATATGTTCTGCAACAGCTTTCCTCTTGTCTTGAGGAGTATTAGTAGGGATTTGTCTTAAATCAACCCTCTCTCTCTTCTCTCCTCAACCATTTCCTACGATCCCTTGCAGGTGGAAGTATCCACTTGAAAGTTCCTCAGTAAGAATTGATTGTGGTTTTCCAGACCCTTTTAAATAAGGTCTTCAGCCCTTTGGCTACATTTTTCTTGGCTTATTGACTTTTACTGTTGTCTTGTTACTTTTCACTTGGCAAAGAGTGACTGACTGGTATGCCACTTGAAGCATCCAAGCTGAATGCTTTAAGAAAAAGGTAGACTAGTGTTGAATGCAGACATAACTTGTCCATCTTAGGCCGCTTTGTCTGGAAATTTTCAGTGGTATTCTTAAAGGGTGAAAACCTTGCACTCTTGGATCCTTGTGTGTCTTGGCATATTATGTGGAGCGCCCAACAATGTAAACTAGGTTCTTGGCAAACTCAGCACACTGACATTTAAAAGGCTCCAGTAGCTGGGTAAGTCTAGGGCCAACTTGCTCACATTGATAAAATATAGCACCGGTTGCTTCTTAGTGGGACAGATGGATTGGGATTTACTCTGTATAATATAATTACTTACCACTATGCTCATGTCAAACAATTTTCTCTTTCTAACCATGTCTCCGTCATCTTCTTGCATTTTTATTTTATTTTAGACACACCGAGGGGACTGATTATATATATTCCAACTCAAGAGTTAAGCCTAATGTAATGGCATACATTTTGTAGCTTACGTAATCAGAATCAGAAATACTTCATTGATCCCCGAAGGGAAACTCTGTGTTGCAGTTGCACAAATATTAGAAAATTGAATGGCAATACAGAAGAAAATACTCCTTACTAAACACACTTTATTACCATTTCAGCTCAGGAGCAGAACTTTGGGGATCAGTTTCTTCATGTTTTCCTTCAAGATGGAAGCCCTGTTGCTGTACTTGGGTGTGGTGGGAGTCATGTTTTGAATGCAGCAGCAGGCCAGAACGTCAACAATAACAGATGGATCCCAATCACAATCCGGTATGATATGTCTCTCCTACTTGTCTCTCTGTTCCGTAGTGTTCTTTTTAACATGTTATCTATGTTAATACCTGAACATAGTCTATGTTCATAACTCATGTTGTTTAAAGACAGAAAGAATGCAAGTGAATCACCACTTTAATTCCTAAATTAAACTTCTTTCACTCAGTTTTTCAAATGCCTATAAAATAATACCAAAACGTGAACAAAAAATAAAAAATAAAAAGACAATACACACAATGTATTTTGTATGTATTACATTACATTCATATAACTGACACTTTTATCCAAATCCACCTACAATAAGTACTATGAAGATACCACTCACAAATAGAATCATGTAAAAAGAATAATGTAAATACATAAAATGTATCAAATAATCAAAACTGCTTTGAGTGCTACATTTTAATAGAAGAGAATGATGGTTATTATTATCATCTTTTCATGGGCCAAGATACAGTCTAAACAGTTGGGTTTTCAGTCTGCAACAGAAGATGAGTAGGTTTTCGGCTGTCCTGATTTCAGTGGGGAGCTTGTTCCACCAATGTGGAGCCAGGAAACAAACATTCGTGATTTTGTTGAGCCGTAGCTTGCCCCCTTATACTAAGGGACTGGTAAGCCGCTTGGAAGTAGCAAAGCATAGTGGATGGGGTGTAGTGTTTACATTTACCTATTTAAAGACTTGAAAACATTTGTGCAGTGATGAGTGCTTCTCATTTTGATTATGTTCAATGGGATTTTTACACAGGGCATGTCACAATGTCTTTGATAAAACCCTGTGAATACTTGTCTGTCCAGCAGTGATGGGAATAACGGCATTTGAAATAAAGGCTTTACTAAAGGCGTTACTTTTTTCAGTAACGAGTAATCTAATGGATTACTCTTCCCATCTTAACAACGCTGTTACCGTTGATGCCAAAAATGCGGTGCAATACTATAATTGAAGCTGTTTTTTCATCAGACCAGCTAGATCTCTGAGCCGAGAAGCAAAGACTTTTCTTTACTGTTGTTCCTTGATGAGTGGGCAGTGTACGAGACAAGTTCATACATGCTGACGATTGGCTGAGGTTGAGTAAAATTTTATGGTAAGCCAATCAGAGGTAGAGTTGGCCGGGTGTTTAAAAGCACACATAGTGGGACACACAACGGACAACACAAGCGAGTCAGTCATCGAGAGACAGGTATGGCGAGCCCAAATGAGGGGCAATAAATATCAAAAGTTCCAAAACATCTATTGTGTTATTTGTATTGATCCACTATATAAACATAATATCTACATACATGGGATTTGATTGGAGACTAGTCTCACTTTGTCCCACAGCAACATTCAAGTAGTTTAGTTTTGTGTACATTGTTTCTGTTAATTATGTATTGTATTAAGTGTCCATTTCATTATAATATTCAGATTTATCATACATAATTGAACATGCACATGTATTTTAAGATCCATTAAAGAGGGGCAGAGGTGGGGTCACATTTGAGCATTTAAAAATTTACTTGAAAGTAACGCAATAGTTACTTTCTGAAGTAACTAGTTACTTTTATAATTTGTACCTGAGTAACTAATTTAGTTACTTTTTGGAAGAAGGAAATAATAACTGTAACTAATTACAGTACACAGTATGCTATGTACCAAATTTAGCTTACTGAATGTCAAAATGTGGATATATTAACTTTAGTTTTATTGTTTTGATCATGAAAAAGGGGCAACATATCTGTTACTGTCTGTGGTATCTTAGGATAATTAACCTTTGATATTCAGTCTACTGAAAAAATTGGCCATTTTGACATATGGTTGTCTGGTGTTTTTCTGTAAGTGGCTGAGAGTCTCTAATCTTGTCTGCATACATTAAGCAAACATTATGCCTTCTGAATGACCAAGTCATTTTATTATACGTATTCAGAAATTGTTATGATCTAGTATGGGTAGCAGTGCACACAGTGTGATACTTGTGAACAAAGATCTTGCATACATGATGATGCCTTGTAGATTGATGGATCCTTGGCTATTAAAATTAAATGTCTAAAGTAAAATGCACACTTGCACACAAAACCACAGCTTTCAAATGACTGTACAACTACACTTAGCAGTACAGTTATTTATATATGTATATATGTAGATGTGTGTGTATATATGTGGATGTACAGTAGCGTCTTAAACATCTATTTAAAAGCCCATTTAAAAGCTTAGATTTAACCTTAACAATGACAAAATACATAATAAAATATTGAATTACATCAGAATGAAGTTAGTCATTGTATAGAATGTTGCCATTGCCAAGAATGAATTAACATTTTGCTTGTCAAAGCAATAAATAAAAATTGTGTCCACATTAAAACACATTATTTTTTTTGCATTCCAGTAACTCTGATCCCAGCCAAGACACACAACTAACAAGGTGTTTCTTCACAACAAACCTTTAGATTGGATGCATAACATAATACAGCAGCATAAGGTAGAAAAAAATGACCCAGTATGTAAATGCTTTTATGTTGACTTGCAGTAACGTACAGTGCGGTAACTGCATAGCAGTAAACTTAGCTGGACTCAGATGGTTGTAGCTTACTTAGGTGAAAATTTAATAATGAAAAGCAATTACCTTTGACAACTTTCCACACTTGTCACTAGATTTAGCATTTTTTTCCAGACACCCCACCTGGTAAAATGATTTCTTAAAACCCACAAGCAGCAAATTGTGTTACTCTTTTGGATTATCTGGGGAAAACAGTTAACTCCTAAGCTTTTGGCAATAGAATTGGTACCAAATGTTGAACCTGATCCACATGCATTTGCACTACTTGCTTGTTTGATCCAAATAGGTCTGATCACAATGCTTCCCCATGCACAGCTGATCTTCCATCTCTGTAGTGTGCACACAGGCTTACAGCTTAGGAACTGGGAGGCAGAGTGAGCCAGTGGGAGAAATGAGAAAGGGCCTGCTGCTGAGCTCTGCCTCTATTTATTCTTGATCGGTTCAGCAATTTTATTCATATGCAAATGAGCGCATGACATCATGTAGTCTTGTTCGAGCAGTGAATACCTTCCTTGGATGATTGTTGGCAGTACTGACTATAATTGCTTAAACTTTCTGTCAGCGTCTATGCAGGGCAGGCCAGTGGTTGTATTGAACTGTAAATATTCCAAGTTTCAATTACCAAACAGGGACAATGCAAATTGCCACTGTAACACTAGTCTATATCCTTGACGTTCCACTTCTGAGATTGCTCCGTTGCCACCGGAAGATCCGTCGACTTTCACTCATTTAGACCGGATATTTGCTGCCTTGGGCTTCTTTTGTGTTTACATTTTTACAGATCTCTGCAAGGTAAACAAAGACAGCTAGCTAGACCATCTGTCCAAACTGAGTTTTCTGTTGCATGACTAAAAGAACTTTTAAACGTACACATGTTCTATCAAAACAAGGTACTTCCGAGCCTATTTTTTACTGTTGCCTATTTTGCAGCGGCACCGCAGCTTTTCTCCGGTGCTTAGCACCGGCCAATACGATTGGGATTGGTTTAAAGGAATGTCAATTAACCAGAGTAGAGTTTTCCTCCCATCCCCGAATGCTATGTGGAGAAGCCAGACTCTCTTCGAGTGTGCTTTGGAAGAAGGTCTGACAAAGTGAGACTACTTTAACACAGACTTGCAGTATCTCCCTCTTTTTTCTCATTTCCCCCTCGTTCATCACTCACACGCACTCTTATTTTCAACCCACCATCTTTTTGTTATCTTGAACACTGTTTTGATGACATTGCTTGCCTTTTGCTTCATTTTTGCACTGATGTATGGGGTGCAGTTTGTAAAGGGGCTCACGCTGAAAATAACAGCAACATATTGTCACATTTAGCTTCAAACAATGCTATGAATTTTTGAAGGTCATTTTTTTTTGCACATTTACAACAATATTTGTCAAATTAGAGACATTTTAAAAATAATAAACATGTTTGGAGAAAATGTATTTGAAGAGTAGCCTACTTTGAGTTTTTAGTGTCACTTTTATGAAGCGTTGCTTGCATAAAGGCCAGCAAGAGCCTATCTCTGCCCACTGTCGCTCTTGAAGAATTTTGTACAGCTGCCAGGACAGCTCTGCCGATGTTCTTGGCTAACGCTGATTTGTTGGACATTTCGCAGAGCGACCATGGCGGACAGTATCGTACCTGGTCGGGGGCGAGCGGAGATAGGCTCTTGCTGGCCTTTATGCAAGTGAACATGACAGATCAGTCAAAGTGAGCCCCCTTGTGGCTGGCTGTAGTGGCTACAGGTCATAAGTTCCGCATCCTTCATAAAAGTGACTCTAATTAACTCAAAGTACACTTCAAATACTGTTTCTCCACATGTGTATATTATTTTAGGTAGTTATTATCACAATAATTTATCCCGATATCAGATTTAATATTTTGATTTAAATGTAACATTTAGATTTAGATTTAACATTTAGGTGTAACATTTAATATTTGGATTTAACTATTTAAAATATTTCTAAGTTGACAAATATTGTTGTAAATGTGCAAGTGACGCTCAAAAATTCATAGCAGTTTTTTAAACATTGTTTGAAGCTAAATGTGACAAAATGTTGCTTTTATTTTCAGTGTGAGCCGCTTTACAAACGGCACCCCATACTGATGCAAAATTGTTCACATCACGAAAGTGATATGACACCTCCGTTATACAGCGTCATACAATGAAAATAAGCACTTCATTTTCTTGATGTTTTTCCATGCTGGCCTTTTAAGCACTGTAGTTTTAATAATGATATAATTGCTTGTGGTTACTAGGATAAGTACAAAACAACCCATTAAACAATATGGAGTTTTTTTCTAAATAAAATTAAAAGCCCTGTAGTGATGCAGCACAGACATTTTACCTTTACTTAGTTTATGCTCTATTGTCAAATATATATATATATATATATATATATATATATATATATATCAAATGCATTAAACGCTGTAAGTTATTTGTTTTTTTACCCCTATTATGTACAATTCTCTCTGAGCCGCAGTCAGTCTAAACAAGTCTAAACAGTCTTACACCATTCTATATCACTAATCATCCCCAACAAAGGGATGAAAGACATTGTATTTATTCAAGAGTTGATCAGCCTGTTCTGACAGTAAACATAATTGAATGAATTACATTTTCTTATTGTAGAGCAGCTTTTGTGAAGCAAGATTGCATAAAATGACCAGAACAATCCAAACTGCCATATATGTGAAACATACTGGGTTTTGTTGGAAATGAGCTTGCATTTGACTGCAGTCTGTGTAGAAACAGCAGGTTTGGTTTGTAGGATGTAGGGTATTATACCTTAAATATATTCAGGTGCATTATCAAGTTTTCTGAATGTAATGGTGTACAGTGCATTGTGTTTCCAGTGAACAGGCACATTGATAGTAGGTGTAGACCATTAACATAGCAACTTTAAAGTATGTTTTAATTTATTTTTTTTACATTAAAACTCTACAACCCATTTGTAGCACTCCAAAATAGACTGTAAAGTTAGCAATCCAAAAAGCCACTGTTTAAATGCCCTGTAATGCCAAATAATTTCACAAAGGGGAGTGTGCAGCGGAGACGCTGTGTCATATTTCATTTGGGGAGGACATGTTTATTGTTGGCTTGTTTTTTTTAATTTTGGTAAGTTTTCCTTTGGTGTTGTTTGGGACAAGACTATTACGATTAAAGTTTGAGAGTGGCAGATAAATTCTCCCCCGGTCATTTGCCAGGGTGTATATGTTATTGGTTGAATCTTTTGTGCTTAGCATTCACTGTTGGAGTTATTTTCATTCTCAAAGATCAACAAGGATGACACACTCGGCAGCATTACATGTTGTTCCCTTGTCACAGGTGAACTCAGAATCCCGGGCAGATTTGATTATTTAAATGTATGCCACCTTTGTGGGTTCTTTTTTTCTCTTCGGTCAAAGGAATAGGAGTAGTGTCTCAAGTATTCAACTCAGTATTCTTTTTATGACAGAGGATTTTATGTCTAGAAACTCATGGGTTTTGATATTTATGTTGATAGCTTTATGGACTTATAATATTTCTTTTAAAAAAAGCACTACATTTTTTGCTTCAGTAGGAGCCATGTATGAACACCTTGCCATTACATCTGCAAGTGTGCCAGATACAGTTTTCTTTGTTCTCTGTTGAAATGTGAATATAATGGTTGATCACAATTGGTTAATTAATTGGTGATTGGATAGAGTATTGTAGTCAATTAAATGTATTACTTATGTGTGATAAATTAATTCATATGCTCTCACTCCAACCAAAAGCCCTTGCACCAACAAAAGTGTGTTGCAGTGATCAAAGATAAAATCGTTGGTGTTTTATAATGAGACATTTGTTATTTGTGGGATTATTAGTCATGTACATTGTTTATACTTAACATGAATTTTGCAGACATAACGCCAGTAGAAGCCGCCATATCCTGGCTATTATTCCGTCAAGCTCCAAAAAACACTTGATCCAACATTTCCTATAATGCAACTCAATCGAGACTTGTGTTAGACCCTCGCTAAAGCTAAAGTCTACATAAAACACAGGATATCTAAAATATTAAAACCACTGTGTTGTGGGTAACCCATTAATAAATAATTTATGTCTGCTGTCACTGTTACTTTTCACTCATCATACAATGAAACACGTTTATGTTTAAATGTTATATTATTATATAGTATTTGATAGTATATTTACTGACTATTGAATGGTGGTTGGGGGGATTAAGTACAGCTTAGTAATGTGATATTTTTTGTGACAATATTGTATCGATACACAGACGCCAAATATTGTTATTGTATGATACATGTTGGTCAGTTCGTCTGCTTGACAATCCCATTTTTCAGCAATAACTTTGAAGTTATTGATGGATGAACATTTATATCTTTAGATAAATCAGATGTTGACAAAAATTCCTTTGGGGACATAATTTTAGGTTGAAAAAAATTTTATATTTGGAAAAAAGTTAATAAATTGCAAAATATTTCAGAATATCTCAATAAGGTATTGTGATAATATTGTATTTTTGGGCCTCTGGTGTTTTCCAGTCCCAGTATTTTTTTTAACAATGTTTCTATTGATTCGTCATTGCAATTACAACTTTTAACAGACCTCCCACCCAAACCATTGAATATTGTTTTATTGTTAAAATGCACCTGTCAGTGTAAAATGTTGCCTAGCAACAGCTGCTGTAAGCGAAGGAAAGTGACTGGTGTAGGAAGAAGTTTTAAAGTAGTAGCAAAGTTCAGAACATCTGTTTTGAAAAAGAGCACCACAGAAACGTAACAAAAACGCTTTGAGTTCATGTTCTGTTCTGGTCAGAAACAGCTGTTCACCTCCTGTCACCTTGACCAATAACTTGCTTGCTAATACAATTATTAAGAGTGCTGTTTAGTGTCCATCCATCCACTCTGCATTTTGGTACACACATGAGCATGTGCATATGCTTATTGGTAACTCAAAAATAAAATAAAATCTGATGTAATTATTGTTTATCTGAGTAATGGGTAAAGTAATCCCTTTTCAATTTGGAAAAGTAATTAGTAAACAGCCATTGATTTCTTTTTCTGAACTACACAATAACGGTGGACAGAACTCATCCTCTCATCCCATCCCACTTTCCCACTGGGAAATAGTTGGAAGAGTAATGAGAAAACAACATTTATTTTGGGTAAGTGCCATGCCATATGTGCAACTGGGTGAAAAGTGAGTTCTTAACATTGAGCAGTTTTCTTTTTAATTCCACATCATCTTGACACAATGCCAAATCTGAGGCACACAGCATTTAGTGTTGTATCGACAAGTAGTCGCATAGCAGATGAATTGAAGAAGAAACTAGCAGCCCTTCTTGCTCACTTGGAATTTCTTTTGTGAAGCCACAATGCCAAGCTGCTTGCTGTGTGCTGTCTAATTGTATTGCTGGCGATATAATGATAGAACACAGGCTACCCAAATTAATTGAGGCTTGCCAGTCACAGCACAAATTATGCAGCAAATGCTGCAGTGCTGCGTGTGAGAAAGTCACTGCACCAGAGCCAGAGAAGGCATTATAGTCAATGTAGGTATAGATTATGGTCTGATAAAATGCTTGTTGCCCTTACGGAAAAACCAACAAACCAATCCCATCTGGCATGTTGTGCAGAGTATGGTGTGAAAATAATGCATGATTATAAAATAATGTTTTTTTTTTCTCTCTCTCTCTCTTTTCGGTGGTATCTGATGTATAAGTCTACTTCATGTTGTGCTTAAGAGACTATCAAAGTAACAGGTGGTACTCATTGTCCAAATGTAATCTGTGTGACCCATTTACCAGGTAGGAAACACTACAGTCTCCGGCTACAGAGCTAATAGATTCTTGACTCTAAATTACTAAATTACTTGCAAATTATAAATTTACCACAAATGTGTTCAATATTACATTTGCTTTTTGTAAGAATGTGAAATATTAGAATAATGAGTCATTAAAAAAATGGCATCTTGCCTATCAGCCAGGGAAAACTGTTGCAAGGGCATCAGTGCAGTGTATGATGTTTTACTGCCATCTGTTGCCAATACTTTCAGATGTTTTATGCAATAGTAGTATTTTAATGATGATCCTGCCTCATTATTCATTTTCTGCAGGGGACTGGGAAGGAGGCGCATTCAAATACTGTAGGAGTGTAAAGACAAACACCAACCATCCGGTTTAACAAATACCTCTGTGCAAATGTGCTGTTCTGAAAATATTTGCAAGGTCCCTTAACATTGCAGGTAATATTTCAGTGGTGATCCTCAGGAACGTTTCAGTAAAGCATTTGCAGTGAATTAGTCAAACCAGACACGGTCTAAATGAGGATGTTAGAGATGACAAATCACTTATGATTAGAGCATTAGCCAGATGAAGAAATACATAAATGATGATTGAGTAAAAAATGATCACAGCAATATTGTGCTTGTGTGTTTTGGAAAGAATGAAATATTCATTTGTTTTTTGTTTGTTTACATCAAGTTGGGAATGTGCTAGTGTTGGTCCTTTGAGACCCCAGCACTGAATGGAGCACAGGGAGACCAATAAGAAATTACATAGTGTTTCATCTCTGCGTTAGACAAACCCCGGCCTCTTTTTCTTCACTCTCATTTATTTGTTTGTGTAATATAATCCATTTTTGTTTGTATGTCTGTGTGTGTGTGATGGTGATGTGGCGCTATGGGGCATATTCCTAGCTATCTAGCTACTAGACCAAGAAAAGTAGTCATAGTCATCTTTATAAATAGTCATCTTTGCCTTAGAGCAAGACCAATGTAAATTAACCTGGTGGAGCATTCAGTGTGCTCACCAGAGCTCATCAAGTAACATCATCCTGTTTGCTTAAGTGAGCATGCTCTCTGTCTCATAGGGACAGTCTTTGCAGCATTAGCAGGCCAAATAAAAAGCTACTACTGTAAGCACCATAATATGCCTCAAATGCCTTCAGCAAAGGGGGGGTTTTATTAGCAATGTTGTGATGATTCATACCTCACCAACAGGTTGTACACAAAGACATAGATTGCAGTATTGGATGATTTCAGTCTTTTCATTAGGATCTTGTTATTCTTGTCACTTTGAGATAAGCAGTGGGGGGATGTAGTTTTCTGAAACCACTCACTGAGAATGAGAGAATGACCTCAGAAAAATACCACCAAGATGGTAAAGGACGTCTTCTCTAGACGTTAGGTTGCATTTGGTGTTTACCATCTTAATTGTGCCTTAATTTATCAATCTGTGTTTATACAAAACAGCTCTTGTGATTTTCATACCTTTAATTAGTCCTACCTAAAGTTGCATGCATGCAATTGCCTCAGGGATGCGTCCTGGAAGGCTGTTTGAAATTAGCAGGAGGGCGATTGCCTGATAGTTTCCATCTGGCCATTAAAGCAGACATTTGAGGGTTTATTTCCTCATCAACAGTGGCAAAAAATAGATGAATGAATTTAGCAGAAACCAGATTTACAGATAAGAGTATTATATGTTCACAGCAAAACAGTGATGAACATATACAACAAAAGCACACCATATAGATTACCCCCTCACAGAATAGTGTTTACCAACGTGGCACAGAGAGCACAGATTTGCATAACGTACAGCCCTGTAAAGAGGCTGTTATTGTACATTGCCGGTGTAAAGCCAATGATGAATTGGAGAGAGGCAATCACTTGACTTTGCCAAAGCTGGAATATGACACAAGTAGACCAGCTACTTAACATTATGGCTGCAACATTAATGACTAGTGCAATTGTATATTTCCCCAGAGAGTAACAGAGGTTCAAATGATAAAATTGTCTTCCTACTCATTAGGTTTATAATGTATATCTAGTTTGTGCCCTCATTTTTTTATCATTAATTAATCCTGAATGACATAATGAGCATTTTCACTCGTGATGATACTTTTGCAGTTTTTTTGTCCTTAGTATTATTGTTATTGTTATAAATGTTTGAAATAGTTATGCATATCATGTGTTAGTGCTTGATCCTGTAAATTCAACTAGTTCTAACTGGATATCCAAATCTATGGTTTGCCAGTAGTGTATTTACAGGCATGATTATGTGAATTTCATATCTCCTCAGGAACACAACAACTTAAGGTAGATCACCACAGCACTGAGCAGAAACCTATTTCTGGACTTATTATCTAAATCCAGCAGTGTAAGCCATTCTCTATTCGTGTTGTCTCTCCTGGATTCCGGGCGGTGGCGAGGGACACAAACGCACCATTGATTCCAACCTTATCCACCAGTGCATAAAGTTTCCCAGAAAATAGTGTGTAATGTATACGTTGTCATCCATTTTTATAGTACGTATAGTCTCAATGGTCACATTAGCAGCTTCATTGCTGTGACTGTCCTCCATCAAAATATTTTTCAGGCTTTGCTGTATTTATTATTACAAACCCTAGTTCCCTTCCTCTGTTCTCTCTCAACAGTTACACCCTGCCTGTTGGCAAACAAGGACGGTTGTGTATGATTGAAATAGCTGCAGATAATGGCACAGCTCAACATCTCGAGGAGTATGTGTCACACCCTGTGTCAGAGGTAACCTAACCTGCCTGCATTCAAATCAACCCTTTGTCACAATCATTGTATTACATTTGCATTTTCAACCCATAATCATGTCTTTGTATCCTCTTCGTTTTACAGGACAGTTTGCCTTACACATAACATGCTAATTTAACAGTAATATAATTTGTCATGTATGACTTCAGCATCCATGAGTAAACAAAGGAAATACATCAGATAAAAGGTATTACATGCAGCATGTTTTCACAGAGAACCACTTCTGTTTTTCATGAATGTTAAATAATATTAAAATTATGTAGATCCATCAAAGTTATGTTTTTTCCCAGTCCTTATTCTGGTAAATATATTTGTTATTCTATTCACTTATTTAGCACTTTAATGTTTGGTGGAATCAAGTGAATTTGAGGTTCTACCAACTTGCAATATATTTTGTTCTTTTTAGTGTAAATGAAGTGGGTGTTCAGACAGAAAACAGCCTTGCGGTGGGCGGTGTTGCTTTAGGTACTTGTGAGACATAAAATAATTATGAAAATAACATTTAAAAAATCTAGGAATTACAGCTTTAGTGATACATCTATGAGTTTGATGGCTTAGCAAAACAATGCGCAGCAGTTTACAGTGGGGCTCGAAAGTTTGGGCTCCCCAGATAAAAATGTGTACTAATGTGCATAAAGAAAAGATGGAAAACTCTCCAAAAGGCATCAAATGACAGATTAGACATTCGTATAATATGTCAGATTTTATTTTCATCATTTACACTTTCAAAATAACAGAAAACAATAAAATGGCATGTGCAAAAGTTTGGGCACCCTGCAGAGTTAATACCTTGTACTGCCCCCTTTGGCAAGTATCACAGCTTGGAAACGCTTCTTGTAGCCAGCCAAGAGTCTTTCAATTCTTGTTTGAGGTATCTTCGCCCATTCTTCCTTACAAAAGTCTTCCAGTTCTTTGAGAATTCAGGGCTGTCTGTCACACACTGCTCTTTTAAGGTCTATCCATAGATTTTCAATTATGTTGAGGTCAGGAGATTGTGAAGGCCATGGCAAAACCTTCAGTTTACGCTTCTTGATGTAATCCACCGTGGATTTTTGTAGAAGCCATCCTCTCTTTAACTTCAGCTTTTTCACAGATGGCATCAAGTTAGGTCTAAAATTTGCTGAAATTTTATTAAATCCATTTTTCCTTTTAGTCTTGAAATGTTCCCTGTGCCACTGGCTGCAATACAACCCCAAAGCGTGATTGATCCAACCCCATGCTTGACAGTTGGACAGAGGTTCTTTTCATTAAATTCTTTGCCCTTTCTTCTCCAAACGTACCTTTGCTCATTGCGGCCAAAAAGTTCTATTTTAACCTCATCGGTCCACAGAATGTGTTTCCACAATGCATCAGGCTTGTCTATATGTTCATTTGCAAACTTCAAACGCTGATTTTTGTGGTGAGGACATAGAAGAGGTTTTCCTCTGATGACTCTTCCATGAAGACCATATTTGTACGAGTATCTCTTTATAGTGGAATGGTGTACCACAACTCCAGTGTCTGCCAGGTCTTTCTGGATGGATCGTGCAGTCAAATGTTGGTTTTGACTTGCTTTTCTCACACTCCTACGAGCTGTTCTGATATTTTTCTTGGTCTTCCAGATCTTGCTTTAACTTCCACTGTTCCTGATGACGGCCATTTCTTAATTACATTCCGAACAGAGGATATTGGCATCTGAAAACGCTTTGCTATCTTCTTATAGCCTTCTCCTGCTTTGTGAGCATCAACTATTTTCAGTTTCAGTTTTCTAGACAACTGCTTAGAAGAACCCATGGTGCTGATTGTTGGGCAAGGTCAGATGAGTCTGGGCATTTAATTCCTTAAGAACTACATCACCTGGTCTTTCCAGACGATGATTGAGAACAACCCATAGCTTTCCAAAGGGGGCAGTGCATGCTATAAACTCTGCAGGGTGCCCAAACATTTGCAGACACCATTTTTTTGTTTTCTGTTATTTTGAAAGTGTAAATGATGGAAATAAAATGTAACTTTTTGTGACATGTTATACGAATGTCTAATCTGTCATTTGATGCCTTTTGGAGATTTTTCCATCTTTTCTTGGCTTCTTTATGCACATTAATACAATTTTTTACCTGGGCTGCCCAAACTTTCGAGCCCCACTGTATGATATTAAGAGGATATTAAGGATTTTATTTCCCTTGAAAGTTTTCTACTCTATCTGTTGTTCGTATTATTTTGTATTGGTTGGCTTCTGTGAGCTAAAACACCTGCAGTAGCTGCTGCCTGTAGATATCCAGGTAAAACGGATTATAATAGATATAATAGATCATTTTTTCATTTATTTTTGCCTTTAATGACTTACAGGTCTCATGACAGCAACATCATGAGTACATTAAGTGTATGTTATTAAAAGTCAGAAACCACACTGTTTAAAAAAACAAAACAAAAAAACAGCAGTGAATGAATAACGGGCGCTTCCATTAAAAACATGTGCACCTGTAACATTATTTGCCAAGAATATCACACTTATCTTTAATGGCAGGCACGGAAGTAGCACTAAGCTAATCTTTACTTGTTAATCACAGGCCGTTCTTTTCACTTTGGCTCATTAATTTGATTAACAACACCTATATGTGTTATTAAATTAATAATTTGTATTTTTCACTTTGAAAGACGCAGGAGAGGGGCTCAACCTTCCCACAGGCTCCACATGCCTCCACCTCGTCCAACGTGATTTATGGTCTTCTAATTTGAGATGCCAAGATGCTTCTTTTCTTTTCCTTCTTTGTTGTTAATAACACATTCAGTACACTAATGTATACTATGATTAATAGTTATACTGGTTGCATGGGTTTTTATTTTAGTTAGTCCTCAACACCAACAAAATTTTAAATTTAATTCATTCATTAAAATTGTATAAAGCGGAAAACACACGATTGAAACAGCAATAAAAGAAGCTACTAGCAGTTATTTAGGGTAGGAACTTCTGATGAATAAAAAGCAATACTCTATACATGACCCTGCTGTAGATCTTAGAGAGATCATGACGTTTGCTATTGCAACTTGGCAATTTAGACTGGAAGCCACCATGCAGCAGAGAGAGGAGATCATAATCATTTTAAATTAAATCTCACAGACTGCAAGTGAAAGGGTTCAAGACCTGGAAGAATATGAAGATATTGAATATGTTGATTTGAAATTCTTACTGCCAATTTTATTTAAGTAAAGTCAAGTCATGTTCAATTGCAATTAAGTGAACAACATTTTTTTGCCTGGTGACACTATGTTTTTTAGTGTGACCAAGTTACTCTGATACACTGGCACCACATAATGCATAATACCAGTACAAGTGCTTAGAATAGTGAAATGGAGGCCACATTGACTTGTCTTGCCATCAAATTGAACTCAAAACGTAGCATACAGTGCTCATGAACTCAGTGCTGCGAGTCCACTTACAAAGTCATAAATATTACATTGGTCTGTTGAATGGACTCTTCTCATAAACATGGCAAACACACTTGAAGGCACCATAAAGTCGTTCCATATCAGCTCTTCATCGTCATGCAGCTCCAGTGGCTCATAGCTGGTTGTATCACACAAAATACAGTTAAGCTCATTGTAAAAGTATCCAGCCACAGCTGCATATTTTATTTGAATCTTCAGCTTTGTTAAAGATAGTTTTAGGGCTCTTAACTTTGTGGCGAGATTACATAAACATTCCTATGGACCCCTGTCAGCCATATGTTTTTATAGGCTTTCAAATATGCAGCAGTAATGTTGATGATCTGAGCCTTGAAGACCCACATAAGTTAGATTATTTGTGATTATTTATTAAGTATTTATTTTTTTACTATTAAGTGATTATTTCTGACATACAGCCTCCCATAACTACATAATCATTTCTGTCAGACACAGAACCTAAATGATATGAAAGGCCTGTATTACATGTAATGACCCTTTGTATGAAAAGCAGTAATTATATCTGCCATGATCAGATTTGATATAATACAAGTAGCCAGGTAAGAAGTCCAAACAAGGATAGTGCAACATCTTCCAGAGATTTTGCGAAAATAAAAAAGCAAGTGTTTTTGTTTTGTTATTTCTTCTATATGGGTGGAAAATGTTAAACAAGAATTTCTGATGTATTTTCATTCAAAAGAGTCTTTGTTTCTACTGAACACAATTTTGAAAGTGCTTAAGTAATAGTGACAGGGGTGCCTGGTTAGCTCACCTGGTTGAGCGTGCTCCCCATGTACAGAGGCTCATTCATTGCCGCAGCCCTTTGGTGCACGTCATTCCCCCTTTCCTGTCTTCAGCTCTCTTATCTAATAAGAGTTCATCTAATTAGGCCTAAATTGCCCAAACAGATATCTTTAAAGAAGAAGAAAACTTATAGTGGCTGGGTCAGTATTTGTAATCTTATTATGATTAAATAAGTGTAAGGATAAACTGCAAAATCTAAAGGGATGACATTGATTCTATTTACCATAAAAATCACTTTAACTTAGGGGAGTTTTATTTTGAAATCCACTGACACGATGTTACATAATATGCAAGAATGTGTAATGAAGCTGTGATAAATGTTGATTTGTCTTTCATAAATTAATCATCATGCATGGTGTGATTACGAACCTGCTATGTAAACTTTCTAAATAGAAATTAGTATTCAATATACATTTGAACATCCGGAGGTCATGGCTGGTAATGAAATATATGTAATTTAGTGCTAAAAGGAGAACGTCTTATGCTGCATTTGTTTTTGTGCAGAGCAGAGCCAATTATGCCTTACTTGTTAAATTGACCGTTATGGTACGATAAGCTGCAAGTTCACAGAATGTATCTACATTAATTCTATCCAATTACCTTGCACATCAAAGAAAGATTGCTACATATTCTACCTCTCTCATTTTATCAACATGTGTTTTATCATATGATGTTAGCAGGACTGAAAACATAAATGATTATAACTTTAGTTCCTTGTCTAGGTCACGGTAAACCTGGAGAGCTAGAGAGTAACAGATGCTGATAGTGTTAATCTTTCATGTTGATCTTAATATATAGTAAGGTCATTTTAATGTAATAATAATGTTAATATATGTATACATGCTGATATGCGGAGCCTGTTTTTAGCTGCACAGCTTTTATTTAAAGGGAGACATGTTTGTAAGATTAAGTGTGATTTACTAAACGATTACACTGATCATTGGCTTTCCACCATTTTTTGCAGGGAACCTTTGGATCCATATTTCTTGGGGATGTTTCGTCCCACTGGGAGATGCATGACGGGCGTGCAAAGGGAGCGAGGAGATTCATTGGATGTATCAGGGAACTTCAGGTCAACTTAAATGAGATTTACCTGGTGGGTGAGGCAGTGAGAGGAAGAAACATCAAGAATTGTGACCCCCCTGTCTGCCAGCACCTTCCCTGTCGTAACGGAGGAACTTGTGTCAGGTACTAGGTCACCTTTTACACTAATGAAAAATTACTAAACCACCTTTGAACTTAGAAGCCATTAAGGATATAAAATACACCTTTCTAATGCATTTTCCTTCTGTAAGAATGATGCATAATATGCAAGAAATCACCCCAGAAATTAAGTGAACTGCAGCTAAGTTAAACTAGTCTTACATACATGCATGTGCCAAAAAAAAGATAGAAGTGTTTACTCAATATGCTATAAACAACAAAGTTCATAAAATAATGTAGTATGAGTGACTGATTCATTACATGTTGTTGCAGTGTTAGCCCATTCCAGTTTAAATTGTTTTCCCAATCATTAAAAACATGAATGGAGCTGTATCTGTGTAATGGGAACTTGAAACACACCGTAACCCAGTCGACCAGATAGTGGAATGACAAGTTTCACTAGCAGTCAAGCTTATGTTATCTACATTGGACCAATTTTAATGTAGGCCTACTGTGCACTGTGACGTATTGGACTGGGAAAGTGGAAATAGCATTGATAATAATAAATTATAATAAATATTATTGTTGTATAAATGGTGAAAATGTAATGCAGAAAAATAACCAATAATCGATAGAGATACTTTATTTACCCAGAAGGAAATTAAGGTGAGCTCGATAATTTTTTGGGCCACGATAGTTTCCATTTGCATGCATATCTCTCTCTCTCTCTCTCTCTCTCTCTCTCTCTCTCTCTCTCTCTCTCTCTCTCTCTCTCTCTACCAAAGACACTGGATGACCACTCTCGGTTCCTTGGCGTAACGAGGAGTGAACCCTCTTGTCAGTCGCATGTCTTTGTGTGGGGAGGCGGGACTCCTGGCAGAGAGAGAGAGAGAGAGAGAGAGAGAGAGAGAGAGAGAGAGAGAGAGAAAATGCAAGGCGCCATAAAAAAGAAATTAAAGTATATGAGCGATATCCCCCGTGTTACTCGGCGTCCTGTTTTCCCTTTCATTCCACACCACACGGTTGACAACCTGCCAATGGAGGCGGTGAAGACAGGCTCTGAAATAAACGCCACGGGATGCCGTGGACTTGTCAGTCTCACAAGCGTTCTCAGAAAAGTGGCTGCATGTGTCCAACAATGCACAGAACATTAACCGGTACAAGCCTACAGCTGTCCACTGTCAGTGTGTGGCTCCCGGACGGTGAACTGAGACTCCGTTACCTGCTTGTTGGTCAACGGTTAATGAACGGTTATTTAATTTTATTGTGCTTTCTTTTGGAAGGCTGGTTGCCAAACTATTTGTACAAACATTTACTCGCCATGTGGCAGATAGCCACATATGTAAAATGTCTTCCATTTCCAGTGTTAAATATTCTCTATAAATGATAGTTTATTGATCTTTGAAAAGGTGTACCTTTATTATTATGCCATTATCATTATATTAGATGAAAATGGTCTCCGAATGACAACATTATCATTTATCACAATAATTTCTGAGACAATTCATCACCCAGCAAAATGTGTTATCGTGACAGGCCTAGTGTCCAATAGCTTATACACAACATACTGTACATACAGACATATGACATCCACACACATATTGTACAAAAATGCAAAGGAAGATATCAATAGTGTGCTCTTATAGTAAATTTGGATTGTAGCATATTTAAAGGAGCAGTGTGGAAGAAATGCAGAAAGGTGCAATGTTATCATAGTGCAAGAGAGAGTCCCCTTGCCAATGCTAATTCTATATTTATTCAATGACAACAGGCTACACAATATATAAATATCTCACTGTTATTTATATGTAGATATCACTATTGTTACATGTTTGCTGTATGTGAAAGTAAGCAACTGATTGCTGACACAAACCAACTTAAAAGATAATATACAGCAATAATCGTTTTTGGCCCTTAAGTGGTAAAGAAAATCCATTGTAGATTTAGATTGTTTGATGGCATGTTAAACATTAAATATTCTTGTTCATATCACATAGTTTCTTTACATTGGAAATTATATTATTAAGTTCAACTTCTAAAAAACAGTTTGGCAGATGAATATGTACTTCCTAACAATGATTTGTAGTCTTTCCTTCCTCTACTGATTTTACAGAGAAATATGTAATGTAACGTATGGTCAGTTATTTAAATGTTCAAAAGGCTAAAATAATAGTAAGAGAGATTATTGACAACTTTCTTGAGTTGCTGTCTGAGTAAGCTTGTAATGCCCTGTTCCTTCCCACTTCTTTCTAAAAATAACTACAGTATTTTCCTTGTTAATGCAGTCCCTGGGCAAAATGTAGTCCCTTCTGATAGGCCAAATATGTGAGGATCCATTTTCCCTTCATCTGTATCTAGTACAGCTCATCAGACTGCCATCCCACCCCACTTACAAGCAATTCTGTCTGTCTTTTTAAGTATGCATTAACTACATATGATGCTCTTTCACCTGAGGTAATCCAGAAAATAGCTGCTCTAAATGTCTTTTTCATTGTGTTATGACTCTGTCAATTAACAGTTGCTTTTATTAAACAGGAAATGAAAAGAGGCACCATGGATATTGGAATATTAATAGCTCTAAGAATACCAATTAAGAGCTGGTGGCATTGTGCTCACATTGGCTTGTCATACTGCAAAAGAGTGGACCTTGCAATTATCTGTGTGATGAATACGCGTTAATGCAGTATCCTCTTGAACTTCACAGCATGCAGGGGTCATCAGGAGTGCACAAAGCTCTCTTCATTCTGTTAGTTGCCCTGGAATGCACTGCCACAATGTAACAGGAGGACAATATAGGGGGCTGTGTTTTGGTAAATTGACTGGATAGTCTTGCTGTTTCACTTCCTGCCCGGTTGTCCAACACGGTCCCATGGCAGTTCGTGAAATGGTCTATTGATCCGTGTACACATACACATTTGTGCCGTTTTTTGTGGTGGTGAGAACAAATTTTAATCGTGGTGCTCAGCACTTAATGGGAAGCATCTATACGGAGGTTGAGTTTAGGAAAAGAACAACGGGGAAAGGACACCTCACACGCTGGGACACAATCCGCAGTCTCCGGGGTATTAAAAGTTGAAGACCTTGTCTGATACATACACCAACTTGTATTTTAAGGATTTTTAACAGTTAATAACACACTAAGATGTGCTTGATATGTATTATATTTAAACAGCATTTTTTATAAACAAGCATTCATTTGAATTCATGTTTCTGGCCACTTGATGAAGTAACTCCAATATTAACTTTCCTTTGGTTTTTTTTTTGGTCCCTACCAACTCCTGATGAAAATCTGCTAAATGCTTGACTATGTTCCCTAACTAGTCGCTCATTTTGTCTATCTGCTGTTTAAGATATACAGATAGTGTATAGTTGATGAGAATGGTGAGAGTGAACCAAAAGATTACATTTACAGGCCATTAAACAAAACAGTTAGCTTAAAGACACCAAACCGCTGAAGGGAACTGCAGAGTTTGGTATTTCTCTGTAGGTTCGTCACTACGATTGGCAGCTTTCACACAAATAGATAGTCCTGATTCATAGTTAATGTAAAAATATTGATTATAGCTGCTTTAAAGTTTTTAGTGTGACCTCTCACAGATTGAGACACAGAGCACATAAATAGATCCACATTTTTACTGAGTAGAGCAGCCTTTCTCAACCAGGGTGCCATAGCACCCTGTGGTGCCGTCTGGCTTTGTCTGGGGTGCCTCTAAATCAGAGAATGTGATCAGAGCAAGGAGTATTTCAGATGAAGTGCAGAGCAGATTTTTAAAAAGTTGGAGTGTTACCTGATTTTTGCACCAGCTCGCTCCAATTTTGCTCCAGTCCCCCCCAAACCTTGAGTTTACAGAATGCCTAAGCCCGTCTCTGTTTGTGGTGTGTTGGCCGTCAGAGTATTTGTTTTTAGACTGTGGTGACTTGAGCTTTTACATATCTTTAAAGGGTGGACTGACCGAAAAAAGGAAAGAGTTTGAGAAACTCTTGAGTATAGGATGGACATATGCTCTCTCTCACTTACTCTCTCACACACAAACACACACACACACACACACACACACAATATATAAATCATGTAGAAAATACCATTTCTTGCTAATTGGCTGCAGTAGAGACGGTGCCTTGCTTGTTCTGTTATGGTCTAGTTTCGGCAGCACACATACCGTCACTTCCACCAACACCTCTAGTGTTCTTCACAAAGAAAGTAAAACCAAATGTATCTTCATCAGAGTTCCAGCTATACTTGTTTCAAATAACCTGAAAAATAACTCAAGGTCCAAGAAACAATTATTTTAATTCACCATGAGAAACAAAAATAGCTTGCCATCTTGTGCGATTCCAGTCCCTCAAGAATATTTCTAGAGAAAACTTGCTCATTACAGGACTTATTGCGTTTGTGTCTTTTAATTTTGGAGGACGAGTGCATTTAAAACAACCGTACAATTATTTTTAGACATGTAGATATGTTCTTGTTTAAAAAAGAGTTTCTGTGTAACCTTGACTTCCTACAAGTTGCTGATAACAATAATATAGTGTACGTATTAAAATTACAGGGGACAAGTCTCACATGACTGTAAAAACATACAGGAATAGGAAATGCTCTGCTTTTGATTTTTCTTTTAAACCAGACCACTGACTCCAAAGTACAACTAACTACAATACAACAGAATAGGCCAGTGAATTTCTTATTCTGATGTCTTCGGACAGACAATGTGTGTCCATGAACATGTTGCACTGCCTCGACAGTACTGAAAAGAAATAATCAGGATTATTTTCTGTATGAGGCTACTTTTAAATGCTCAGGTTGGGGTTATTCATTATTTTTGTCATTGTCAACAAATTCTGTGAAAAGACCAAAAGCTTTAGTCAGTCCAACAACCTTCAGACTTCTCCACCCTGTCTGCGGCACTCAGCCCCAAGCCCATTGGTTTCTAGTGAAGATGTACATCTTCAAAAAGGGGTCATAAATATATAATTTTACTCTTAAAAATGCTTCCAAAATTTCCTTAAACAGCTGGCCTCTGTAGTTCTTAGCAAGTGTGACTCAACAGGAGTGCATTTGTCAGAGGAGTATTTTCAGCTGCAGGCGGTTACACATTTGTTGCTGCAGGGACTATTTACAGACGGATCGGATTGACTCAAAATAATGGTAATGAAGGAACCAAGTGCAACAATGAGCCCTACTTTATTGTGAAGATTATCTGGGATAAAACAAGAGCATGTGTTACAGTTGTTGGAGCAGAACTCTGCATCCCAACAGCATCACAGGTTGGTGTTCTTGTAACCAGCTTTATAAGATTTGACTAAATAAGGCTTCTAGAATAGCACATCTGATTGTTTATTTGAAAGTGTGAATGAGAGGTGTACACTGTAGACTGTTTGGTTTAGAGTGCTTTGCGGTCCTGCTTCACCGTGTCTGGGTTCTAATTTGAAATAATGACCTTCTCGCTCTATTTTATCCCTTACGTAGATGGGATGCAAAATATTTTAAGCAGACCCTTGTCCTCTATAATGTTAATTGCCCTGCAAGCTTTAGCCACCCATTTACTGTAGCTATCGCTGTCAAAAGTGTGTTGCTTATTGAGGCTTTTCTGTTGCAAACTATCCAGTATGATCTGCCTTTGGCAGGAGGTTTTTCTGCATCACCCATATGCTTGGCCAGCAAGTGGTATTTGAGACTCAACGTACTCCAGCGGTAACTTAATTCACATTGACAGTAAATTTAGGCTTGTCAAGAGAACCATCTGGAACGGCTTTGAAATTGAACTTGCCATTCAAAAGACCCTTTTGTTTATCCATTTCTGCTCAAGGAGGTTTATTTCTGCTAGCCATCCACAACATTACTGCTGCATCACTTCCTGATTTCCCAAACTACGGGGCGGCCCGAGGCCCAAATCACAACACCCAAATGTGTTAATCGGCCTGTAAAAACATTAGTGGCATTAAAAGGAATTTGTGTTAGTTTAATGTAATCATCAGTAGACAGTCAGTATAGCCACGTATATCTGCAGAAACTAAATCTCCAGTCTGCAATACTGTATAAGTATGTAATTAGTCATAACGCACAAAATAGTTTTGTGTGCGTGTCATCTGCAGGTGTTTTTTGTAGATACTATTGTGATCTCCAGTGAAAGGAATCTATTCTCTACAGTGAGGTGTTAGTCATCTCCACAGCAGTCTAGAAAAAAACATTGTTGTCCTATTCATTCAGCAAAAGCCAGTCTTCAGTGTGCACACCACTTTTCACTTAATAGCTGTATTTGCTTTCACACTAATGTTTGTCTCTCATGTCGGTGATAGTGTGTGCTATTTTTTTTGTCTCCTTCCACCTTTTAAACACTCTTTCAATTCTTTCAATTTTGGTTCCAACAACGATACAGCTCTACATGCTGCCTTATTTTTTATTTTTAAAGATAATTTTTTGAGCAATGTAGGCCTTTATTTTTATAGCACAGCTGAAGACATGAAAAGGGAGAGAGAGGGTGAATGACATGCAGCAAAGGGCCGCAGGTTATATTCAAACCCGCGGCCACTGCATTGAGAAATCAACCTGTATATTTGCTGCTTTATTTTATTTTATTGTGAATGCTGTGTGTGTTTCTAAACCTATTAATCTAACCTGAGCTAAGTCATCTACATACAACAAAAATATACTTTTAAATATACTCGACTTATGCCGTCTCACTGAAAGTTTCACTCCTCATCCAAACTGGCTCAGCGAGATTGTGAGGAGAGCCGGCAATAACAACAACAACGGATTCGCTAGCAACAGGTCATGGAGAAGGCCTAGAAGTAAACGGGCAGGCATCAGAAACAGGCTGATGAAGAGGGCACACCACACACCACTGCCCAGCATCCTACAAGCAAACATCCAGTCATTGGAAAACAAGCTGGACGAGCGCAAAGCCAGAATTAAATACCAGAGGGATGGCAACATCATCTGCCTCACTGAGACGTGGCTGATACCCACAATACCAGACCATGCAATTCAACTAGCAGATCTCCTTTCAATTCACCACATGGACAGACTGAGAGAGTCCAGAAAGTCGAGGGGAGGTGATGTATGTCTCATGGTGAATAACTGCTGGTGTGACAGCAGGAACGTCCATCATCTCACACATTCCTGCTCACTCAACCTTAAGCTCCTGATAATCAAATGCCGCCCATTTTATCTTCCTTGGGAGTTTACCTCAGTTATCATCAGTGCGGTTTATATCCCACCACAAGCAAACACTGAACTATATGAGGCTCTTGTTAACCAGCAGGCTGAACATCAGGATACATCTGTCATCTTAGACGGGGATTTTAATAGTCCTAACCTGAAAAGTCAGACCTGACCTTTGGCAGCACATCCCAAGCCCCACCAGAGGAGAGAACCCTGGATCACTGTTACCCACCCTTCAAGGACGGCTACAAAACAAAGTCTCCCCTCCATTCTGCAAATCTGACCATGCTGTAATTTTCCTCATGCCAAAATATAAACAACGGCTAAAGCAGAAAGCCCCGGTGCAAAAGGAGGTGACACGCTGGACTGACCAATCAGAGGACGCCTTTCAGGACGTTCTGCAGGACACAGACTGGGATGTGTTAAAGTGCAATTCTGATGATATCAACCTTTTTACCATCTATAATGGCATGTGTTGTACAATTACTATTTTTATGGATTTTGTTTATTGTTGATATTGTTTTTTATTGAGACGGAACAGGTACACAATGACTATCACTGCACATTGTACTGTGTATGATTGTGAATGTGACAAAAAAATTGTTTCACATTTATCCTTATGACCTTGCTGGTGTGTTAGTGAGAGAGAAGACCGGTTATAGTGCTACATATCAGCATGCAGTCTAAGTAGTGGAGAGGTTTTTTTGTTAACCCTCATGTTGTCCTTGGGTCAAATTTGACCCATTATCAGTTAATTTATTTTTTTGTCACAAAAAATGGGCCTTCAAAATAAGCGCTGAAAAGGTCAACATTAAAAATATCAAAAAACTTTGGAAAAAAAACATTAAAAAAGCACCCAGAACATTGAAAGAGTAACAAAAATGTCGGAAAAATTGATAATAATGTTGAAAAAAAAAAGTGACCTTTTTTTGTCATGGTTGATGGAAAGACAACACAAGGGTTAACAGAAATAAAATTCTGAAAATTTCACGCTGTTGGAATTGACAGCTGATTCTTACTCAAGTCTGAAACAAATAAATGTTATCATCTTGTGTCAATTCATTCGTCGTCCTGTGTAAGTGAGGAATTGAAGCACAACTTTATTTCTGAGACATGGAGGTAATTCAGGTTATTAAAGGACATTGTTCTGTAAAGTATGCAAAGGTTTCCTTTTCAGGAGGTTAGAAATGTAAAAACCCTTGAATATATACACTGGCACATTTGAAGATTGTGAATATACTTTAACAGTGTTACAGAAAAGCACATCTTTCTGTAGAGTGCAGTGTGTTCTAAGTTGGACTGTAGAAATATCTGATCCCTTGAGAAAAGTTCCCTCATGCTTTTGTGCCTCCTTTCTATAAGGATTTCATTTCAAGTATCATCTAAAGTATGCTTTTCCATGGCAGTTTTTTCAAAGGACTCTGTTATGGAGACTCAACAGACATCACCCTTCTTCACCGCCAAAGAAATGTTTGCAAGGGTGCCTGGAAGAGGTCAGGGAAATAACCAAACAGCCGTCTGCTAAAACAGGAGCCTGAGTGTGTTGGTTGAATGCCATGTGGAAATTCCACTTCATCCCTCTGCTTGTATTGAAATTCAGGTGACAAATAATTGAGTGAGGTAACAGTTGTCTTTCAAATGATTTTTCCTCAGGAATCACATTGTCTCTAGTATAACGGTGTCCAATTTGGCTGTTTGCAAAACTGGAAAGCAAGAGACGTTTCTGTAACAAAGCTGTTCTTATCTATAAATAATATCTGCTAAACCCAGTGGTCCTTTTTATTTTAACAGTGAAGTAGGCTAAATGCTTTCATCCCGAGAACTGAAGACTGCAATGGCAGCAAAGCCTAATCAAGGCCTTACTGTAGAAGTGTATTTGCATACCAACAAGCACTTGAAAAGAAGTTTTCTGTAAATAACTTACAAGGAATGAAATCTGAGAATTGCATATGGCCACACAGCTTATTGTTCAAGCTGAAAGGGATATCATAAACTAACTGGTCAATTATTCATCCTTTTATCTGGTACTCATTAGATTAAAAATGTAGTCTTCCTTAATAATTTATCTAACCCGCATGCTGCAGCTGTGCAGACATTGAATGATGTAATGGCTCACACCAACTTCATGCATTTGTGATTAACATATTTAAGAGAGTGTGCAAACATTACAACACTTATATATTCAAAGTGATTGTCTCAGCCAAATTAAAATAACCTGTTGTCACCCCACACATCACATTTTAGATAAGGCCAATTAAAACTCAAGTGTTTTCAACTGTGCGCCTTCACCTCATCTTTTTGGAGCTAGAAATATCTTCTGCCTGTCTTTAGTTCCGTGACAGTTCATCTTTAATGGTTTATCTGCCGTTATAGTATATGCAGTTTTGTTTTTCTATGCGTTTGAGGATTACAATTTTTCTATGAGGACACAAAAACATTTGCAAAGACAAACATATGTCAGGCAGAACTTGACCTGATTCTTTACCACACTGTTAACTGTACGCTGCTTTCAACACATCTGAAGAGAATTATTGATTGCCCAATACAGGTAGTGAATTGTTTCTAGGTCAGTATTGTTTGCATTGCATTCTGTGGTTATTTTGTATTATCCCATTTTTCAGCCAAACTGCAAGTCATATTAGCCTTTATGTACCTAAGGAAGATTTCACACAAATATGTTATGTTATATAAAACAAATGCGTAAATGGAATAAATATATCCTCAACTAAGCCACAAATTAGTCCCCAGAGATGCATGTTAAATATATATCTTACTTCAAAATGTGTCAACATGATCTAATGTTACAGTATCTGATTTGTAAAGTAATTTAGGTTCACTTCTTTGTATGTAAGAAATCATCTGTGATGAAGTTTGCTGCAATTAGAAGAAACTCTTATTTGTTTATCCATCCATCTATTCTTATCCTGTGCAACGTGCACATTGTAGTATTGGAGCCCTGTATGAGTTGCGTTCTCTCAACATATTTCCACCTACCAGCAGTTTACCTAACCTGCATGTTTTCTGAATGTGGGAGGAAACTGGACCATCTGGAAGAAAACTCACGCAATTTGTGTGTCAACAACATTTAAGCACTCAATGCATTGAAACATGGAGATTGCACCAGAAGGTGCTCCCATAAATATTTGATTCTTCCTCTTGCAGCTTGTCAAAGATTATACAATAACAAAACGTCATCAATTTTCATCTGTGACTGTTATTTTGAAAGTAACGGTCACAATTGGCAGCGACAGTGTGTAGCGGTGTAGCCTGCCTTAAAATGTCTTGAAACTGACATTATCAGCCTGTTAATAATCATACACCAGAACTTTTTAATGCATAATACAACATCCTTTTTGTTCTTCAATGCAGTCACGTCTAACAATGCTCAACTCCAGTGACGGAATGTAAATATTTCATTTCATAAAGCCAGTTTCTCAAGAAGCAAAATACCTCCTGCAGTGCAGCTGCTCAAAACACATTATTAATTTATAGATTTGAAACCCCACCAATGCTTCCTCTATCTGATGATATACCTTTCAGTTGTGCACATCTTAGTGCATTCCATAAAGTCCCTGTCTGGATATTACTTGAATGCTAGATCACCCTCATCTTCTTCCCAAGAGAGGATGCGCACGCGTATGAATCAAGGAAAGAAGACATCGAAAATCATGTAAAATTTCTGGTTATAAGTTTTCTGACACACTACTCATCATCTGCTTTCTGCTGTTATTTTTCAGGGTGCGTGTGTTTACCTAAACCAAAAGAAATGTCTGCTGCTGCTAGATTAGGATTCTTATTTTTCGCCGACAGTATCTACACATTCCCTCAAATGCTTGTCTTTCAGCAGATATCACAAGTATTCCATCAGGCTGGACACATTTACTCTCAACATCTTTTCAAATCGTTTACGCATCACGGGGTGTTTTATCATCACTTATGTCTCTGGGTGTTCTGTAGGCCACTGTGAGCTTGTAATGCATCTGGATGTGCTGCTGCAATGTCATGGTCCATTTTCACCTCTGGCCTAATGATGTCTCCTTCTATGTTTACACATTTAGTGATGCTGAGGACTGGTTCTGTGAGTGCCCCCCGCTCTACACAGGCCGGCTGTGCCAGTTCAACGCTTGTGAGCGCAACCCCTGCGGTCATGGAGCCACATGCATCCCAAAGTCACCATTGGAAGCCGTATGTCTCTGCCCCTATGGAAGACAAGGTCTACTGTGTGATGAACGTAAGTGTTGCAAATAATGGCTCCACACAAATCAGTGCCGCATAGATTTAGCAGCTTTATTAAAAAAAGCTCATCTGCATACAGTTGGTGTATGAGCCCTGAGCTGTTGGTCAAATGAGAGCCTCTTGTTAAAGGTGCTCTAAGCGATGTTGGTTGATGTTACTTCTTGTTGATGTAGAAGTATTTTTAAACAAAACAAGACTAGCTTGCCCCTCCCTCCTCCTTATCCCGTCCCGTCCCCCTCCTATCTGTGCTTCCGTGCACTAACTCCCGCAACCCCCTCCCCCAAATCTTTCTTGTCGGTTTTTGACTGGAAAGCTGGAACACTGCTTGTGTATGCTTTGTGGTGCAGGTAGGCACATTTTGTTTTTGTTGCCGTTTGTACAGCGAGTTCTGGGGACAGGCAGCTTGCGGATAGTGAGGAGATGTTTGCTGTATGTGGCAACAAATGTTCTAGCCTAAAACACACATGACATCGCTTAGAGCAGCTTTAAGTAATGGGATCATTGAAATTAAATTATGCTAAAGAGGTAAAAACATTTTCCTCCAGCAAGAAACTCATGGCAGCTTTACTGAATATTCCAAAAAAAACTCTTATAGTTCACAATATTTTATTTCCTAACAACTGCAATTCCAGCAGTGTGACTCAAGACTCAAAGACCTTTTTCTTAAAATGTCAGGCTAATGTTGTACAGCAGGGTGTTGATGTGTTTCCACATTACAAGCAATGTTGATAAGATACCTTGCTTGCTGTTACTTCTGCTGCCTGTGTGTTGACCAGTTCATCATAGGCTACCTTATAACACAATACGCTAATAACTTTCTTTTTTTATCATATCACACATCTCCACAGCCATAAAAAGTCATTTTACTGGCTAACCAACACTAATGATAATTTCTGAGCTGTTAGCGCTTTGACTCTTCCTATAATAGTCATGCAATTATCCATAGTAGTCAGATATCAGTGATGGGCTCTGTACTGTTACTGTATTGAAACACATGGTGTTATATATAGTCTCCCCTTCAGCAAGACATTTAAAATTCAAAACTACAAACTGTAATCATTAAAGGACCACTTGAACTTCTAATTAACAGAATGGATTTGAAAAAATACTGTTACATTTGACTGTAAAAACATGCTGTATTTTTACACACGCTAGCAGCATGATTGCAGGTGCATGTTGCTGTTCAGTTAAATACTGTTAATATTTTAACATTGTGACTGTTATTTTAAACATTCATGTTACTGTCATTGTTACTGGTATATTGCTATATGAAGACCGCTGTTCATATTGTAATTGGAAGTTTGGTGAATATATTACGGCAGTTGTTGAGATGATTAGAAATGCAAATGTATTTTAAATGGAGTCAGTTACTAAAAGCAATATATAAAGTGATCTACGTGTGTGTTTCTAAAGTTGACCAATGCACCTTAAATTATTTTAGTTTATTAATTGTTTTGTATTATTTAACAACTATAATTTGGAAGGATTGTACATTTTAAGAACATATCCTAATTGTACAATCCTCCCAAATTATAGCCTTAGTTCACTGGACCAGTAACTATATAGTTTAGACTACTGTGCATTCATGTAACAACAGGGAGAGGACACCTCAATGGTTTTTGACATTATATTTTGCTGGGGGTAATAACTGATGAATATACTCAGTTAATTTGTGCAAATGATTAGTTGCCTAAACCTTGAATGGTATGTTTATGACTGTTTCAGAGCAGTGGTCAGCAAATGTATATTTTTAGGCTGCTTACACATTCAATTGGTCTGCGATCGTCAACGTTTTCTCTCTGCTGTTTCTTTACAGCGGCCATGTTTCTTTTTTTACAAATAATGTGTTTCAAGTTATCAGACTTCTACAAGAAGCTGCCGCTTACTCTGTATGAACAATGTGTCTTTTCCATTTCTGCATCAGTAAATCTGTGATTGATACTGTAGTCTAGCCGTAAAGGTGCACTTATCCCAGCTATCTACACCTGGCTTGATATAGCTTCACCTGTTCATCCTGGCTCGGCAAACGTGCAACCATTTAAGCAGCGATGAGCAGGTCACACCAAGTCAAGCTGCGCTTTTTCAGTTATCCTGGATATTTTCATTCTACTTTTGTGCAACAGCCCCCAGTATGTTATCATTGTCATTGTGACATTACCATTTACACAGAGCACTCAAAATTGTAATAAAAAAATAAAAATAAAAAAGGTCAGTCACCAAAAGCTAATAATTCAGCATGATCAAGAAGTGGCTGTTTTAATTGCCCATGCTATGCAACCACTAATGCCATTAGAAATAGGCTTCACAGATTGTGGTTCTCAGAAACAAAGGCTTTTGCTTGACTGAACTGACGACTAAACTGACTGTAGGAGCAGCAGGGTGCTTGGCATATAAGTTGCTCAGCCATGGCACAGACTCAGCACACACACCCAAACACAGTGATCTAACCTTCCAGTGTCAAACTAAGTATATGGCTGACATTTGAATTTTAATCCTGATAACATCAGACAAGATTAGGGTCAAAACTGATCACTCCTAAGGTCCCCTGCCTCTCTCGGCTTTTTGTTATACTTTTCATCATGTGGTAGCCTTAGCAAACTACTGTCAGTGATAGCAAGGTAGTTGTCTTTTTATTTCTATTTGAGAAAAGCTAAAGTTGTTTGTCCAGCAGGATACATGAAAGAGCTAAATATTCTCTAGAAGATATTCAGTTATTGGTCCCCATGTGCACTTTAATAGATAAGGTTGGTCTATGAAGAAACAGGAAAGGGAAGACTAGGATGTGCTTTTGATGCTGGAATGCCTGAAGAGTTGTGTTCATGAAACATTAATAGATGTTTAAAATGACTTCACTCAGAATTCTTAATGGTCTACCTTTGTATACAAGTTGCCCATACGTCCTGTAAAAGAATCATGTTTAGAATTAATACAGACTAAAACACTGAAGGCAATGCACCATGTGAACTATACAGCACTAGTACAGTACTACCACCTCTTGCTTCTCAAATCCAGTCATAGTTTACCCTGTTTGTTTTGAACATTGACTTTGTTTGCAAATTATAATGTTAATGACTGTGGTTGTCATTATAATTGAAAAATGTTTCCAGTCAAGTAAGGATGCTTTAAAGCTCCAGTAGGCATAACAAAAAGAATATGAAGAAGAGTAAGACCTTCTAATGCAGCTCTCCCTCGCCCCTCTCTGTTTAGCCCCTCCCATCAGACAAGCAAGGACATATGCAACTGCCTCATACAGTAACATCTACGAGTACTAATCATTCTTTTCATCCAGATGCCCTTATATAGTGGCAACTCTCTATGACCATTATGTAGTCTTAGTAAAGCCTTTAGTTTTAGTAAGTTACATACATGTGAACATGAATTAGCTGCAGCCATAAGCTAGGGTAAGCCAACCCTAGCTCACATTTGCTAATTTAGTTCCTATATGGATGGCAATTAAGTCTCTTATCTAATAGTTTAGCCTTGAATTAGCTGCAGCTATGAGCCTTTGGCTATGGTAAACAGAACTTTCATCGAAGGGACATGTGTACACACTTCTGCATTTTAAGAACAGCCAATAGGACTCTTTATCTCTCTTTAATGACGTGATTTGCCGAAGTCTCCCGTCACAGGCTAGATTTTCTAAAGCCTGAAAACAGAGCCAAGAACAGGTGCAGAACTCTAGTTTTCTCTTAGACCATTTTTAATTACAATATGCTGAAAGATTATTATGGAATTTCTTGCCCAACGTTGCCAAAAATAAAGTGCCTACCCCGGGTCTGAGGGAATTAAGCAAGGAAAACATTTGCAAGAAAAATAATACTTTGTTTAACCCATGTCTTACAATAAGCATATAAACAACAGCCAAGTGTGGACATACAGTTATGTAATTGCAGTCTTTTTTTAGTACATCATATTTTCATAGATACATTTCATACAATTGATTTTCAATGGTTTAACAGCCGTGCACTGTGCAGCACTTTTTACGCACCAGCACCTCAGTTAAGTATTGATTTAGTGGCGTTTCTGTTAACGTAGCATTGTGCCGAGACTGAAAAGAATATAATAGTATACTGTTTATATTTTTTTGTACTATTTTTTTAGTATACAGTATCTCTTACTCAGGTCAGTTGTTCCCAGCTGCTCTGTGGCAGCCAAGATGCACACTATATACATGCAGCTTTTGTCAGAATGCATTTCACAATCTGGTGCCACATGTCATTCTGGTTTTCTTCTGCTGCTCCTGTTGGTTTGCACCACATTTCACAAATACCCAGCAAAGTGGAAATGCTATGTGATATTATTTGACAGAGTGTGGTGAATAATCCATAGATGGATGCATTTCATGGAGGCAGTCCATAAGCTTCTATGTTAATAGTATATTCTGTAACCATTAGTTTATAAAGTGTTATGAAACTGCATATGAACAAATACTGTATACCAATCATTTCCAACCAATTACCATTACCAATATTTCTGTTGATTATATTCACACATCAACAATTCTATCACCTCCCACATCAAAAGAATGGACCTTTGTGGATTTGAATGAATGTTTTTCAGCTAACCCAAAGGTCTCTGATAGTCAACCTTTTACACAGGCTTAGAGTTACTGTATGAAATTAAACCTGCCTGCAGATTATAAAATATGGTGCTTTATAGTGTTTCAGTATCTGTTGAATAAGATTTGCATAGCATGTTTTAATTTTTTTTTAATTACTGGGAAATTGAGTCCCAAATTGAGTAAAAATGCAATTGCAATGTTTTGTGAAACATATAATGTTCAGTGTTTGAGGAGACTGTCAGAGGGCTGGTGATTTAACTCCCTGTCCTTCCACTGTATATTTGTCCAATTTACAAACACAGGGTAACAAACCCTTGTAATATAATAAAACCTAATATAGCAATATTGCAAACTGTGGCTTCAAGTTAAGATTTAAAAGTTTCCAGAACATTTCTGTGACAGTCTAAGCAAACATTTGAACACTATAACCCTCACAAAGTGTTTTCTTGGTTTGGTTCATTATATTATGTCCACCGGCTTGTACATAAGTAATAAGACATAAATGCAAAGGCACTCAAAGTAAGTTTATAAATAAATCAGTTTTGATAAGAAATTCTGAAATATCAAATATTATTCAATATAAAACAATTACTGACTAACAGAATAGTTTCATATCACATTTGTAATAATCAAAACATTTTATTAATTCCTCGTCTTTTAAAATGTGCAAATATCAGTTTAGATTAGTTCGGACACTTAATTCATTTGTACAGTTCAGGCTCCAGGGTAATTCACCCATGAACAGAACAAATAGCCTTGTATAAACACACTCAAGGTCATTGAATATTGTAGTAATGGCTGACATGTTGGTATCTGGTCTGAGCCTGTACAGGGCATAAAGATGATCATGTGTATGATCAATTCAAACACACACACCACATCTTAAAAATAAGCTATAGCTTTACATGTAACACTCGGGCCATTCATTGAAACAATAGGCAAATACAGCTCTACCAGACTAGAGATGATAACAGACGCATTTGCAGCTTTATTAATAATTTAGCAGCTAAACAGAGCTGAGGGCAGTCACAGAGGGTAGCTCTGAACTCCTCGTAGCCATTGCCTGGGGCTGCAGAAGAATATGCAAGGTGTTTCAACAGAAGAAGAGCAGTTGTGTGTAAATATATAAAAAAAATAACCGCAAAAAATGTATTTTGAATGAGTGTAGGGAAATTTACATTGAGTCCCTACTGTAAAATCAAGTAGATGGGTATGCTGGGATGGAATACAAGAGAGAGCATTATTGAGTCAACCATGCATGCTGAATATGTAAACTTGAGATTGTAAATGAATATCACTGGGATTATTGTGCTACCCTTGTGAACATTGGGTATGAAGCGATGCGTGCTTTCCAGAACCCTTCTTAAGCAGCTACTAATGAAAATTGAATAGGACCGAAGAGGTGATAGTGTTTGAAAACAGGTCATCCTCTAATACCATTCAGAAAGGAACATTTCTCACTAACCCCTGGGATGTAGTGTGTAGCAATAGTGCCATCTTTTGGTAACTTGTGAGGGAGATGATGAATTATCAGATCTGTTCAAGTCATAACCACACAGACACACAGAGCCCTTCTTCAGCCAACACGAGTCACATTTTAACACACATATGAACTAAATGAGTTGTGCATGTGTTTGTTTTGCAGCCATCACTATCACTCGTGCCAGATTCAGTGGAAGCGATGAGTTTGGTTACACTTCATTTGCGGCATATTCCTCCATCCCGAACCTCAGTTTCTTCTACGAGTTCAAGCTGAGGTTCACACTCGCCAATAATTCATCCGCTGTGAAAAACAACCTGATGCTGTTTGCTGGGCATAAAGGACAAGGTGAGCTCAATCTAGACACTTGCACAGTAATTGGCGGTCAAATGAAAAGAGAAAAACAACTTTGAGATGTCTCCTTCATTGGATTTCAGTTGTCAAACTTCATTAAGGATTTAAAAAGCAGTGTTTTGAGAGGTGTAACCCGCTGTGTACTGTAATGTGCTAGCTAATAGATTCCCACTCCTTTGATATCCTCTAATCAAAAATATTCCCTAAGGATTTTCTTTCTTGGCAAATTTTGAGACATTAATAATGAGTCTTGCTGCAGTCCAGTAATCAGTTGACATCCAGTAAAATGTTATTGTTTTTGACTTTCAAAGGGAGCATGTTGGCATTGCTAGTATAACAAAAATCCAAGCATCTCAAAAGTATCAGTGTTAATTGCATTAAAAAGACTTTGAGCTGCAATGTGATGCTGTCAGCAGCCATCACTTTAAATTAGAATCTCCCTTCAGTAAGGTCAGCTTTGGTAGCAGGTATCCGCCACCGTCATTGTCCCCAGCATATTTCATCAAACAAAAAATTTAAAAAAGCAAAAGATCTGGTGGATCTTCTGCACTTGTTTCCTCTTGAGAGTACAATTCATCAAGGTGGAGGCAAAACAAAACAATAGGAATATGAATAATGAAACACTTGTCAGGACAGAGGGAGAGCAGCACTCTTTGAAATGGAACAAATTCACAGGCACAATATATAGACATGAAATGCAAGCCATTCACATGATAATTGGTTCAATGAAGTGGCATCCTTAATTATTGGATGGCAGTGATCAAGGTACACAGAATTAAACAAACAGAGAGGTAAAATATGAAACAATACTAAAACTCATCTTAAAGGAGACAAATATATTGTTCATTCGAAATGTTGTGTTATAAATGTAGTGTTAATGATGTAAGCAGATACATGTCTACATGTCGTCTGTGCTTATGACTATAACTGTGTTTTACAGGCAATGATGGTGATGACTTCCTCGTTTTGGGACTACGAAATGGCAGAGTTGTGCATAAATTCAACCTTGGATCAGGTGTAGCAGTTATAGTCAGTGATCAACTGAACCCCCAGGTCAACATTCACACCGTAACATTTGGAAGGTCAAAGCAAACAGGATGGCTAAAGGTGATTTGGTGTTTAGAAAAGTATCATTTTTTTATAAAAGAATGTTACTGTACATACATACTGTAATCATATACAGATGGGGGTTAATTGAAAGGAAGGCCACCAGAACAGCTTAAATGCTCCAAACACTATTCTTTTGAAAAATAGATGTTACCAGTTACGGGGGTGTCTAGCTAATTCTGACTTGTATTTGTATGTTTCTATTTCTTGTGAAAAAATGTACTCTTCAGTTGAACTGCTCAAGACCACGTCAACACTGAGGTGATGACCTGTGATAAGTTGTCACAAGTAGAATATGAGAGTATGGATTCATTTGTTTAGATAAGTCAACTTTGTCATTGCACACAGCACCAATGCAACGAAATACATTAAGTAAGCATTAAGCATCTAACCAGATAGTTCAAACAGTAGCAAAAGTGCAGGTAGAGGCATTTTACAATTAACCAATGTAAAGAAGGAATAATAGACCAATACTGAAGTGTAGAAAGAGGGGATGTTACTGTTATACTGTTCTGAATGATATTCCCTCATTTCATCTCATCAAACCATTTAGCAACCACTCATTTATTAACCATTTTGTCACCTGACTGTACACCACACAAATTTTATATATTGTATACAGAATGTTGCACTGTGTACATAACTATCTATCCTGCCTGGTGGTGCTGGTGTAGGCAGGTCAATTTTGTTATAATTTCTGTGAACACCATCAGTCTTTCTGCTAGTACCAATAAATCATTTTGATCCAGTAATCAGGAATCAGTATGTTTACATCCTGTAAGTGTGGCTAAAGAATTTGCAACAAAAATGAGATACTATCGAGTCAGCAAAGTCTGCCTGTTCAAAAGCATGGAGTATGGCAGCTACACTGGCTAATAGATGGACACATCCTGAATAACTCAGTGATCAATCCAGGGTCATACGTTCTGGCAGATTTTTAAATAAATTGTGCTTCCACGCTGCCGCCTACAAGTGTAAGACTCTAGCTACAGGATTGACATTTTCTGTGTCTTTCTCAGGTTGACGGACAACGTAACCGAACAGGATCGTCTCCAGGACCCCTGTTAGGCCTCAAGGTTTTCAACCAGCTCTTTGTGGGTGGATATAATGAGTACACCCCTGAACTACTGCCACTTGGATCCAGGTTCCCTCATGGCTTTCAGGGTAAGACTGCTACAGCTTTATTACTACACAACACTGCTGTCTGGATTAAGAGCACTGGGGCTTGGAGTTTTTCCAAGGATGTCTGTCTCTTTGTAAGCAGGTGGGAAGGGGTGTAATGAAAAGGGGAGCTACAGGCTCGGACTGCTGTATGAGGGCAGAACAAAGCTTTGAGGTTGATTGTATCTGCACCCTTTAATCACTTCACACCCCCATGCAGTTTTGCGTTGTGTGCAAATCCATTCCACTGCTGACAAGTCACTTGAACAAGGGTGCCATAGAAATAATCTTTGTCATCATCATCATTTATGCTTTTTCTCAGGTGACCCCATGTAGGAATGTATTCTGGAGAGCATTCATTGTGCCCGCTAATGTGCAGAGCTGTGGAGCAAAATAGCCATAACTATAATGATGACAACAGCTATGAATATCATCATAACCATATTCAGCAGTCTTTGCACTACAGCACTGAAGCTTGTTATTCTAAAATTTCATGGCAGATCCATTTAAGGTGAACAAGCTTTCTTTCTTTTTTATTTAAGGACTGGAGCGATTTCGTGCGTTTGCTTATTTATCATCGTGTAATTCATTTTTCTGCTTGCCAAATAAACCTTCCAAAATCAAATCATCTGTGATAAAGCATCAGTTTGCCCATGCTGTATCAGACTGTCATACTCCCCCTGTACTGGTAAGCACTACCTGAGTAGGGCGACCCTGGTGGTACCACAACCTTTTTGCTCAGGATGTAATGAGAACTCATGAGCGTCTAATCAGATCTGTGTGACCTTCCTCGAGCCCTAATCATGATGGCTGGCAGTGAACACACTGATAATGCACTTCACTCCCAGTTATCAACAGATCCACACTCCCCTGTGGAAAGGTGGCAGAGGAGGTAGTGTGTCTGCTGCTGGAAGAAAAACAAAACAAAGTTACTCATTTTGAGCTGTTGATCTCATAACACGAAACGCAGAAGTTTCTGTTTGTCGAGCTTGTCTATTAAAAAAACTCTGATTTCCTGCTGCTTTGATGCAGATATTTTTTTTATCAGACTTGCTTTTTTGTTTTAAGGAATGCCACGGGAACTTAGAAAATATTACTCTGAAACCAGATTTACTGCACATTTTACTGTCACAATGTATTAATGCTAGACTTGGCTCCTCTGGTTTCTTGGTTCTGTAACAAGAGTCAGTGAGTGCAGCTACAACAAAATAATCAGCTTTTATAATCTTCCCTATGAATCTGCTTCGCTTTTCAACAGTCTATGTTTGCAGCGCCGCAACCATCACTTGTGTCTGCCAAGAAGACAGCATCCTGCCATGAATATTCATGAATAAGCATGACATTTTCCCTGCATTCTGTTTATGCCAATGACTAATGCAGTAGAGATGGGAGTCTGCATGTGCAGATGACTACATGGTTTGTGCTCAGGCCTTACATTTATAGAAGGCCCGGTGCTCTGCAGGTACAGGCCAAAAAAAATATTATCTGGACAAAATTGCATTATGAAAGCAAAAAGCCTATATGAGGAGGGAGATGCATGATGAAAGGAGGGGGAACGTAGATTTAAAAACTCGGACATCTCGGATGTGAAGCGCAGAGAGTTAACATCTAATAAAGTCATTCAGATTTCACTATAAAACCCTGTGGTGTCACCCGATAAAATAAACAGAGATGGCAAAAGTACTCACTTCCCGTACTCAAGGTACAGATACTTGTGTTAAAAAAAAAATACTTTGTAAAGTAAAAGTAGCCTTGCGAATTACAAAAAATATTTATGCAAAGCTACCTGGACCACACAAGTTACTAGAGTGCAAGCTGAGAAACTTCATTGGACATGGAAAAAAGACTCTTTATATGCCATTGCCTACTTTTTAAATGGATGTCTGCTAATAGTCCTAAACATCTGGGACTCCAGGTTAATAAGATTCTGACTAAGTTGCAAGATATGAATTCAGTTGTGATTCTGTGATAATTCACAGACCCAGTTTCTCTTTTTTAATCTTCCCCTCAACATTTAAAGGAATCTACATGTGTGTGATCAAATATGGCTTTTGGAAAGAAAATAAAGGATAAAATATGAATTACCAAATAGACATTAATTGAGATAAAAAACATCTCTCTCAGATAAGGTCGAGGATGATCAGGAATGTCTTGCTGCTTTTCTTCCGAATCTCTGGGATCTCGGTTTTCTTCATTTTCAATCATAAGGTAGAGGTCCATACTACTCTGTGCTAATGTTAGCGCCATCAAGCCGCAATGATTGGCCACGAATGAATGCAGAATCCCGCCGAATCTGTCGAGTTGTCTTAGTGGTGCGTCACGTGCAACAACAGTATATTCCCATCCAATTAGATTGAATATGGTATTGATGACGTGAAAAATTATAACGGTAACTCCAGCAAAATTATTTGAAACTTGTTAAGGTCTAGATTAGGACTGTATTTAAATCTGATTCTGGTTTCCAACTTTACCCCAGATGTGTCTGTTAAAACACGGACGGAGACAACTTCTCTATTTTGGTGCTTTAATACAATCAAGCAACGTGCAACCTAGGTAACAGGTGAAGAACACAAACAACAAAATCACTAGCTAACTTACTTTTAAATGTGCAAGAACTAAAGACCGATAGAACAACAGGCTTAAATGAACTGACAACATAAATTATACGACTTACAGTTCTCAAAGACGCACAAACACAATCTCAACTGGTTATCCTCCGGACAGCTTGTCTCTTTTTTTGTGAGGCGTGTGTCCGCGCTATTCTCCGACATGCACTCACAATCACACCTGAAAGACGACCTTTTGTACAAAACTAAAGTAACGAGCCAATTTTGTAAAATGTAAGAAGTAGAAAGTACTGATATGTGTGTTAAAATGTAAGAGTTGAAAAGTCGCCACATAAAATAGTAAAGTATCATAAATTTCTACTTGAGTACAGTAGAATAAGTATTTGTACTTCGGTACATTTATACCGTGCAGAATGTCAGTATGTTTCCATGTAAGGACCAGGATCACTGTTTTCTCCCTATATCGCGCCACAATGGCACATATTATACCCAATCAATTGTTTCTACAGTATAATAAGAAAGAAATAAGAAAGAATATTTCATGGTACACACTTTGCACTTAACGCAAATTAAGTAGATGATATAATGCAATTTTAGAGCACCTTCCATAATTTTATACAGTCATAGGAAAAAAACAGCTTTAATTATTCTTCAAACAGTATTTGTAATTTGTTACGAAGTATTTGTACTTTATTACTTCCCATCTCTGAAAATAAGCAACCATCAAAGATATTCATTTCGAACACTGCTCGCATTTTAATAGGTGTGTCTTTTTTATTGGTTTTATTTGAGTGGCAAAGTCAGCTCAGATTAATCACATTTTAGTATGCGCACCATTCAACTTCATACAAGGGAAGATTGCTGTGTTTTCTCTGATGGTTCCCTATCAGAGAAATAAAAGATATCCCGCTGACATAAGGTCATGTGTTTGTTCTTCTCAAAGGGTGCATTTTTGATGTGCAGTTTCGTACAAGAAGAGACAGAAAATTCCAAGTGCTGGGACATCCGGCCTTTGGGCGCAGCGTGGGTCAGTGTGGCGTTACCCCTTGTGTTCATGTTGACTGCAAAAACGGAGGGACATGCGTGGACTCTGGCTCGTCTGTAGTAAGTAAAAATAAACAATCATTTGGATTTATTTTCTGATACTCTATAAGGATCTCATGCATAAATAACGCTTGCAGACTTTATAGTTTGAATGCACCCAGTAACTTTATGTCACATGTAAATTCCCATGTACTTTGACGAGACATCAGTAACCTATAGAAAATAAGTTACGCAGTGTGAGTATAGCAAAACACATTGACAGTGTTTACTAGCTTTTTTACAGTGTCTGACTGTCCGTCTGCAGTTGCCAGTGCCCACATGGATGGAAGGGAGCACTCTGTTCTGAGACCGTGTCTGTGTGTGATGTCGAGCACAGTCCCCCTCCTCTGTGCGCCCACAGATCCACCTGCATCCCTCTCCCAAATGGATATACCTGTCGGTGCCCCCTGGGGACTGCGGGACTTTACTGCGAGAACGGTTGCTATCTGTAGCATGTGTTTTGTTAATTAATAAGACAAGATCTTCACTATTCAATTATTTAACTGCTATGTTGTTTTGCCTGTTCAGCTGTGACCATCAGTGATCCATTCTTCAGCGGTAACCAGTCTTCATGGATGTCCTTCCCACCTATGAGTACAAGACACAGGACTGTTTTGCAGCTGCAGTTCCAGCCTTTATCACCGGATGGCATCCTTGTCTACACTGCACAGCATCTCAGTGCCAGAGCTGGTGAATTCCAGCTTGATTTTAATGAACAAAATTCTATATTTAACTTGCAGAATGTCAGTATGTTTCCATGTAAGGATCAGGAACACTGTTTTCTCCCTATATCCCGCCACAATAGCACACATTATACATATCAAATTATTCTTTGTTTCTACAGTATAATGAAAGAATGTTTCATGGTACACACTTGGCACTTAACTTTGCAAAGAAGCCCCATTAAGTAGATGATATAATGCAATTTTGGAGCATCTTCCATAATTTTATACAGTCATAGGGAAAAAATAGCTTTAATTATTCTTCATCAGTAAGTATTTCATGCTAAAGGGCATCTGAAAAGAAAATGTGATAAAATAAAACATTCCTTAAATGTAACATAAAACAAACATGGTGTTATACGCATGAAATTAAAGCATGACAGAGGAAAAAAACACTAGAGGTTAATATTACATATTTCCATTGTGATCCTATAGCCGCCAAATTCATAATCAAAGACAGCTTTGCCTCTTGCTACATTATAGACTTAAGTCTAAGTTGTTTTACTCATTATCATAAGTATAAGTCACAGAGCCCTATTTACTATTTTTTTTAAACATATAACTTACGTACTGTTTATGACATATATAATATCTGTCAGAGGTTTATGCTGCCACCTCAATGCAACGGAGATGAGTACAATTCCCTTGTGTTGCTCAAAGCATTTAAACATTCAAAAATGTAAAAAACTGTCTTTCCAAACAATTTTCTTGTAAGTCTAGGTAATCAAACAGGTTACTTTAGAGTTATTATTCCGCTGTAGAAATAGTAGGTAAACTGACCCTTTTTTTACAACAATAAACTTACTAATGAAAAGTTTTAATGTTTTATTTTCTTCCTACAGGAGACTTCTTCTGCCTCTCTTTGACATCCGGGTTTGTTCAGCTGCGATACAATCTTGGGGATGGCACCCACGTCCTGCAGTCAGTTGAGCAAGTGGACTTGCGCGGCAGGACCTGGCACACGGTGAAGGCGGGCCGAGTTGGTCACCAAGGCTTCCTCAGTGTGGATAATAAGGAGGTTAGAGAGAATGTGACCGAAGGGATGACCACCCTCGATGTTGCTACAGACATCTTTGTTGGGGGCGTGTCCACTCTGAGCTTTGTCTCCACAGATGCTACTGAAGGGGGGCCACAGGGCTTCACTGGTGGTTTAAGAGAACTTCTCCTCAACGGCGAAGAGTTTGAGTTAACAGAGACGGGGGCAATAAGTGGAGCAAACGTAGGGGACTGGGATGGGACAGCATGTGGGTACAAGGTGTGCCAAAACGGAGGTCACTGTAGGGCAACAGGAAATGGCTCATTCACATGTGTATGTCTGTTATCATGGACTGGCTCAGTGTGTAACCAGTCTGTAAGCTGTGTAAACAACATCTGCAAGCAGGGTTCCTTATGTGCTCCATCTAGTGTTACCTCATACCGTTGCATATGCTCCTTGGGATGGGGTGGGAGGTATTGCGACACAGAAATAGCCACAGACACTCCTAAGTTTGTGGGAAGCTCATACATTAAATACCAGGACCCAAGATACAACACAAGAAATGTTAAAAACACACAGGTTTCTTTCAGCTTCCACACAAGCTCAAATGACAGTTTGATAATGTGGATGGGAAGGGCTGTACATGAAGATGATGACTACCTCACAGTTGGACTTGAGAACGGTGACTTCAAAATCGCTGTTAATCTTGGAGAGAGACTTTCGCCCCCGATAACAGTCAGAAATCTCACACTGTGCTGCAACACATGGCACAATGTGTCCATATCTTTAAACAGCACAATTATCCAGGTGTTCCTAAACAATAAGAAAGTACTTTCTGAAGACATGGACCCATTTGAGCGTTACGTGGCCTTAAACTATGGCGGTCAGCTTTACTTTGGAGGATTTGGATTGTACAGAAATGTATCAATTGTTACTTCTGGGTTGTTTTCAAAAGGCTTTGAAGGCAGCCTCAAAAATGTGTATTTGTTTAAAGATACCAAGCCGCTACAGTTTCTCAATAATAGTGAGGGTTTTAATGTTCATGAGGGCAATGAATAGTAGTAAAACTCCATTTGTGACGTGATAGTAGATTAATTAGTTATCTTACAAACTAGTTCATAAGGAGATTTGTGTAACCTGGCAAGTTTTTTTTTTTTAAAGCAAAGCTGAGACTACACTATTTTAATACTTGTTTCTTCAACACTGTACAGCTAGATTTTCATCTGACTTATGGATGAACCCAATTGGATGATATTGCAAACAAATGTGTTGTAACCCCTAAGAGTCAGTCACTATTCTAATGGACTCATTAGTGACAATGTAAATTCAAGTCCGTGATTTCTAGGCAGACACATCTACAATATGTGTACAACATGTAATACAACAATGTAAATCCAGATGGTTTTAACTTCAATACATTTAAAAAGAAGTAGAAGGGTTTTTTATAATCAATAATAAAAAATGATTAGCTTTATTAAGAACTGTACATAAACACAGTGCAAAGGCACACTTCATCTATGTATATTACAAGCCAAAATGTACATACTTTTTCAAAAAAAAGTAAGTTATAAAATATTAAAGCAATTTAAAAGAATTTAAGTTGTGTGGGAGAAAGAAAAGCTGCTGTTTAGATCACAGCTCTCAGTTAAACATTTTCTGTGTTACATTCATGCCAATTTAAACTTTTCACGAAATGGTCCACACTTGTTGCCACAAGATTGAAAACATTTACTGATCATTGGTAGCACAGCAGCTCAATATGAACACAATATATACAATAAAAAGATTAAAAATTTTGAAATTGTTCCAAGATTCAGTTCTTCTTGGTCCAAAGAGAACATGACTATAAAGATCTTCACAATCCAACTGATTATCATCAAATCATTTTGGCTGTACTGTCAATAACATAAAATGGAACTTGTATGAAGGAAAATGGCATACAAGCTGCAGACCGCTATCGGCCAATATACCTCAAGTGGTTTGAACCAGCAAAGTAACCAATAAGCCAGCAGTCTTTCATAGAGCTCCAAACGCTTACTAGCAGGGCTTCAAAAAAACAAAACAAAAAACATAACGATGTGAGTTAACTGTCTTTTGAACTTCTTCGTCCATTCTCATAATCAGAGTCCCGTCTATGTCTGTGTCTGTCCTTATGACGGCTACTGTGATCCTCGCTGTGGTGCCTCTCTTTCCTCTTCTCACCATAGCGGTCATCTGAGTGTCCGTGGTGCCTACTCCTCTCTCTGTCATAGCTGCGCTCACGCTTTCGCTCCCGGTCATGATGTCTGCTCTTTTTCCCGTGATAAGTGTCCCTGTAATGGCTCTGCCTCCCATGGGGGTCTCTGTCATCTGCTGTTCGCGGCCTCTCCCACGGGTCACAGTATCTCTCATCTAGACGCTTGTAGTCTTTGGCCAGGGATGAAGGTCGGCCAGGTGGTTCAGGGTAGCTCTCAGCGTACTGTGATTGAAGTCCAGAAAGAGCGTGTGAAGTGCTACCCTGAGCCCATGGTGCACTGTGGTTTTGATCCTGCGTGTGTGGGCTGGAGAAAGTGTTAGGAGGAGGGCCAGTTGGGTAGGCGTAGCTGCCAGGTACCTGAGGCTGCTGCGATGGGATAGGGGCAGCACTGTTGTTTTCTGGGAGAGCTGGTGCCATTACTGAGTCGCAATGGCGCTCAGAGGCTTCTGTGTAACACTCAATCTGTGGTCCTTGGACTGCAGGAGGATATACGATTTGAGTTACTGTAGCATTAGCCTGAGACATGCCAGGATCTTCCTTTTCACTAGTGAACGATGGAATAGTTGCTTGCTTTTCTTCCTGCGGTTTGTTTCTGGCCTGAGAAACCTGTAAATATCCTTGGTGAAATAGTGTAACTGAATTATTCCTAGTGCTACTCAACACAGGAACTGGTTTGGGACTCAAAGGAGCTGGGTGGCTGGCTTTATCCTTTTGTAGCACCGTTTTATCTTCATTCACTGTGTAATACGCGGAAGATTTTTTCAATATTCCACTTAGAGGAGGCTTTGAGCTATTAGTGTGAGTTAGAGCAGCCTGGGATTCTGACTGCAACAAACAATTCCCTTCAGTCGGTGCTTTTTCAATTTCAGACAAAAGGCCAGCATCGCCTTTGTCTGCACAGGCAGCGCTGCTAGTTTCGGTCCCAACTGGAGCTGCTGACAAGCTTGCCAGGAACACTTCAGTCGATACATCTGGAGGCTTATCTTTCAGAGAGACTGGTGCACCATGGGTCACTACTGCAGCATCCTTTCCTGATGAGTTGTTAGCCGCAGATGTATCAGTCGGGCTGGATAGGTCCGGTTCAGCTTTAACAGATTTAGCTTCCTTCTTCTTTATGACATAGCGATCTCGTGGTGTAGCAGCTGTTGGACTTTTTGAGTTTCCAGTTGATGCCTCGGTTTTTGGCGCTGCTTGGGTCTTCTGGGTGTCATCTGCTGTTGTTGCAGGTTTACCTCCAACATCTGGCAGAGGTGGTAATTCCCCACCCCAGCCTACTAACACACCTGGAAGAAAGCGCAGTGGTTTTCCTGCTTCCTGATTGTTGGTCTCCTCTGGTGCAGATGGTTCTTCCAAAGACTCTGTAATTGGCTCATCAACATCATCAGTAGTGTTAACTGGTTTGTCCTCTTTTTTATGTGCAGTAGTCAAGGAAGAGAGGAACAATTTCTCATCTTCCTCTGTTGCTCTGGTTTCCTTTGTGGAAACGGTGATGGGCTTGATTTCAGGAATAATCCTGGCAGCTTCGTTCATGTCAACAGAAAGAAAATCCCTTTTTGGTCTCTGGCGAATGAGGAGTCCAAGGAGAAGGTTGGCACGGTTGTTTTCTAAACCTGTCAAATGAAAAGATTAATTAAGTTTGAAATATAAGAAAGGTAATCAATTACAGAGAGGAAATAATGTAGGTTTAGTGTTCAGGTTACCTGGCCCATCAAAGGGAACAAGCTGATGAGGAACTTTTTCAGTGGCACCCAAAGGAATGAGATACATGTCCTTCACTTGTTTCAGGTTATTGGACACCACCCCGAAACGCCTACGACTGCTGAAGTACGCATACAGAAGAGTATAAGAGATCTCATCTTCCTCCGTCTCGGGGGAGAAGCGAATCAGGCCCACCTCCTTTAATAAAAGAAAAAGCATGCGTCAGTAAAATCTGCAATCCATGTGCAAGAACTTTGCATAGCATCACAAATCTTGAGGTTAATTGTCTCGACATGAACTGCTCTTGATCACAATATACCATATGTAGGGTGATTATATTTATTGACTGATTTTTACTACAGGCTGTATTATCCCTTTAAGAAGGAAAGCTGCCAAAAACTCACTTTTGTTCCAGTTGCCCGAATCTTCTCCAAGTAGTCCCACACTATCTGTGGACTTATCCTTCCGCCAACTTGAATGTTATCTGGAAGGTCCTGTTGAAAAAAAAAAAAAGATCAAACCTTTCTGACACTTAGTATAAAATACTTTTGCATCAGCTATTCAAACTCAATTTGTTAGCTGTGTCCACTTTACCTCAGTCAAGTTGTCAAATAAGCCTGAGACGGGGAAAGCTTTTGTCACAAGTTTTGCCACAGCGTGCATATGAATGTATCCTCGCCACAGGACCGTCAGGTTGGAAAGGAAAGCGGCCTCTTCATCTCTTCCAGCTATGTGACCTGACCTGTGTCGAATATACCGGCAATGGAGCAAGCTTGCAAAAAAAAAAAAGAAGTTTGTCACCAGAACCACGCAGTGTCAGAAATACCTGCTTACCTTCCTTCATAGCCTTGAGCGTTTCGGAAGCTCTCCTCTAAAACAGTGAGGTGCAGGTCGTCGTCAATGGCGGGTTTTGTGCTCTTTGTCTCTTCTGCCTTGGTGGACTGCCTCCGGACCACTGTAGTAGCAACTTTGACCACCTTGGTTGGTGCCTCCTCCACAGGGGGCGCCATGCGACCTTATTGAGAAAAAGAAGAAGAAAAAAAAACATGTTTAGACACACGTTGGTAACTGAGAATAGTGTCATGTTATAAGCAGAATAACTTAATGGCTTTTTTTCTCAAGTCAGTATTTACCTGTGCAGATTTTGCAGTGTAGGTCAAATAAGTGAGACTTGTGTTGGTTGGTTGTGTCTTTGTCCTGGTTGGTACTCTCGGCTTTTTTCTCAGGGGGTTTAGGAGGTTCTGCTGAGACTTCTGTCGCTTTGGGAGGAGACTCAAGCTGACAAGGGGGGAAAAAACAATACAACGTTGAAACAAACATCTCACCCTCTTTTACTTAGGCAGAGTAATAGTTGCAGTGTCCCTTACCTCTGCAGGCCCAGGTGCCTTCACTGGTTCTTGGCTCTCTATTTCAATTTCACCTTTGTGTGTGATCTTAGTGATCGGCCGTCTCTCGGCCTCTCTTTGCTCTTTTTCAATCATCTCAATTGTCTGTAAAATGAAAAAGAAAAAAAAAAAGAATTCATTGCTTTTTAGAGGGTTACTGATTGTTTTGCTTTCCAAAATACAACCATTCATGATAAAAGAGAACAACTTCAAATAATTGTATTACTACTTGCTGCGCTCAACTTTGATATTGAATTATTGTGAGCTATTAGGGTGAATTATGTGCTACACAATTAGTAAGAAACTACAACATAGACTTAGACATTACTTACATGTCGGTTCTCCCTTTGTCGCCAAGCAGCCAATTCTTTTGAGGCCAGTTCCTCAGGGCTCATTCGAATTAGGTTGCCAGGAGAAATTTCCCCTCTGAGAACCCTCTTAAAGAGGACCTAAAACATACAAAACAATAAATTAAAAGGACAATTATAAGTACACATATATTCAAACTCAAATGTTAATGCAAAACCAAGAAACTTTACATTTGGATCGTGCCCCATGTTAAATGGTACTTACATTATTTTTAGTATCTTTGAGGTTAAACATTAAGCTTCTGTACTTGTTCTTGTATTTGTTGTCGGTGTCTTTATACAAGTGAAAAAGCTCTCTCTCCGTCTTCTTGGCAACTTCAGAGGCCCTCTCCACTGAGACGTCCAAATCAGACTCCTTCAACCTGAAGTGCAAAAAGCATCACACGTTTGGTGCACTAAGGTAGTTGTTTGTAAACTTTTTCAATGAAAAAAAGTACTTACACAATTCTTTTATTAACTTTCACTCATGAAATACTCACCTCTGTATAAGGATTTCTTTCAGAGAATCACGCACACTTCGCCTGATTGCCTCCACAGACACAGGCTTCTTTGAAGCTGAAGATGGAGTCTTACTTTTTGTCTCTTGTTTCAGATAAAAACCTATGAGAATAGAATGACAATATCTACTGAGCAGGTGGGGGGAATCTGGGACCACAAGGATTACAAAATATCAAAGATTCAACACAGAGTTGTGATACAAAATGTGATAAACAGAGATTTCATATGAAAATCTATTATCTATGGAAGTGTATTGATGCCATGCCCAAAGAAGAAAAACTTATCAGTATCACATTATTACATGAGGTTTATAAGAAGATGTTTTTCACATTGTAAAAATATATTTTCATGTTATTACAACATACAAACTTATCCAGTTATAACAAAAAAAAAATCTTGTTATTACAATATACTATTTATCATGATAACGTGATAATTTCTGGATAGAAAAAAACAACTAGATATAATAAAATGTTCATGTAACATACTGATGTTTTTCTTTTTGCGGGCATGGCAGTAATATGCTTGTGTAAGTATAAAGAAGGACAATGGGGATTTTTATTTACTCCTGTATTAAACAAGAATGCAAAGCATGTTGTAGTTGTAATTGAGGATGACATTCAGAAAGCCAACCTGGCCAAAATAGTACAACAAATTATATTAGGCAGCAACAGAACAAAACAAAACTATTTGCAGCTGTTTAAAGAGACCCTAAACATATTTGCGTCTCCTAAAATGTCCTCCCTGCACCCTTGATGTTTTGAAACTAAATTATAAACTTTGTTGAGTTGTCAAACATATCAACAATGAACTGGGAGACAACTCAGGGCTCTGTGACTAAATCCAGCTGTATTGCTTTAAAGCAACACTAAAGCACTTTTCCCGCTTCAGTCGCCCTACAGGTTGGAAGCGATTGTCCATTACCGCCGTCATAACGTCTCATTTGAACTACAGAGCCCCTTTCCAGATCTGGCAGACTTGCATAATGTAACATAATGCACAATTCCACTTCCAACCTGTAGGGGGACTGCAGTGGGAACAGTTCTTTAGTGTTGCTTTAAATATACATTCCCTTTCATAGGTATTTTTGATACTGGAAACATGCTATACTCACATGTACCACCACTTTAAAATCAAATTTCCACTATTGTCAGCATATGGGCAGCTGCAGCATTTAAGTATTATACTGTATTTGGTATCAGAAGTCTTTAAAAGTAGTAGTTTGTACAGTTTTTTTTGGTTGTGTAGATAGATATTTAATTAACAGTCCTTTTTTTAAAGTCTTGAGCATATTTGTTGATGAAATTTGTCTAATCTGAACTGGCAGTATAAATGTAATAGCAGTGTAATGTAGTAATTTAAAGTTTGTTTAATTTAAACAAAAAGACATGTCACTATATGTATAAAAAAAAGAAAGGATTAGTCATGTATTGTTGTGTTCATCTTCAATCTTGTTTACATATTATAACACAGAATCACGAACCCAGTGAACTCACACTGGCCTTGAACCTAATGTGTCATTAAAAACAATGTTAAAAAAATACCTGTTTTGTGAGCTGATTCTCTGGCATCTGTGGACTGCCTTCTATCAGGATCCTGTTTATTGAGAGCAGCACATTAAATCTATTATTAATATTCCAGGTCATTAAGAACAAAAATATGAATCAAAATGAAAAAGATAACACATGAAATATTATAACCTCCCCCGGGCCAAAGGTTTAAAAAGAAATCCAGGGTGAGTTTAATCTGTGGGAAAATGCACTGAACTTTGGTGAGTACACCATGGTAACCACACACCCACGTGCAAGCCTCCTGTACAGGCAAAGTAAAAGCAAAAAGACAACAAACCCTTGTGTAGTGGTAACCCTGGCTATTATTAATATCAGAGGATGAATTAGCTGGGGGAACAAATAAAATATCCTTTGTATATAAAATATTTGTAATGATTGAATGCATGATCAAACAGCTCTATTAAAGAACTCCTGGTCAAACTGCTTACCTTTCTTACTGGTCTAACGCCCCCTGATGTGAGTGTCTGGGAGGGTCCTGGTTGGTCCTTGGGAGACAGCTTATGATCCTGTACCTCCACCTTCGCTTGAACTTCTGGTTTGGCAGCACTGGGGGCCTCGGGCTCCACCTTTTTGCTTTCGTCCTCACAGCACTTCAAGCACACGTACATCTGGTCCTCCTCCTCCATTTCACGTACTTTCGTCAGGTCGAGACCAACGCAGTCACCGTGGAACCAGTCGTCGCAGCGGCCGCAGCCTACCATGAACCTAAACAAAGTATGGATATTATTAAGAGCTGTTTTTGCAAATAAGTTTTGAGCACTAGATACACTCAAAAATGATGCCAATATTATAATCCCATTTTTGTTCATTCAAACATATTTGACAGTCAGGTCTTTTGATAATTGTACAAATATTGTGGTATGTTAGCTGTCACCTTCCCCTCATCATGTCAATTACCTCAAGTCTTAAACTCCCTCAAATATTTCATGGGCTGAGTAAATTTGGCCATCAACAATTTATTGTTGTTAACAGTTCTGTAACAAACAGACCTAGCAAGTTAAATGTACAACATGCAGTAAATAAGTTTCAGTGGCAACATAATCTGTCTTGCCACACTTACATGTTATTGTGGTGTTTTTTGCATAGGCCACAACAGTTGTTTCCATCCCATACAGTCTCGCTGTTAACAGGCTGCTCCTCAGCAGCTTCCTTCTTCACAACAGGAGCATTGTCTGGAATAAACAGCTGTGGCTCCTCCACGGAGATGCTTCTTGCTGTTTTACTTTTCTGTCTTTGGAGGATCTTCTCTGGTTTTTTCAGTTTGGACTTTTCCTGCCCTCCTTCATCAGGCGTTTTTAAAGAATGGCCTGGACGACTGGGTGTTGGGTTTGTGGTCTCAACTTTGGGGATATTGGGAGGATGAGGAGTATGTTTAGTTGGTCCCTGCTGATCAACACGGTTGCCAAATGATGGGCTCTTCTTCACTACAGAGCTAGGTGTACTTGTCAATTTTGGCTTCACCTTACTCTCTCCTGTGCCTGGTGTCTTTTGCACTTTAATAGCAGGCTCACTTAGGGTGTTTTCTGCAGGCCTTTTTAAAGGTGAAATGTCTTTCTTTTCTTTTAGAGATTTAATTTTGTGCTGGTCTCCTCTTTGGATTTTGGATGGCATGTTTTGGGATACTTTATTTCCCTTTATCATGTTGTTTGGTTTATCTGAAACCAAGTCCTTATTCTTGTTAGAAGTCAGTCCTTGTTTCGACTTGAGCAGTGTTTTGGCCGCGATCTGTTTTTCCTCATCATCTGTCTTATTACCAACAGTATTTCTGTTCTTGTCATGGTTTTGTGGCTCTTTGATGTCATCTTTTCCTTTACTGACTGGCTTTTGCTTTTCAGGAACACTTTGATTGTCAAGTTTTGTCTCTTGCGTGCAGGCACTCCCCAATAATGTCTCGTTGGAGGTCTGCACGTCGTTAGGATTCACATATGGGCCCAGTCCGAGGGCTACATCATCAGCCGAGCTTGTTGCAATTACATTTGCCTCTGCCACATTCTCAGGGGTGGGATTCTGTACACTGGCAGCATCATCTGGCAACACGGCATACCCAATGTCCCCAGCATACGAAAAACTACCGTCAAGACACGCAGAATGGCTTCCTTCAACATTTTGTGTGTAAGAGGGTCCTGGAAGCAGTTCGATTCTGAATCCTGCAATTGTGACTGTTAATCGTCTCAATACAACAGAAGGATTCAGCCATAATCCACCATCAAGATCATCAACATTAATACGTCCTCCCAGAATTAATTCTTTTTTCAGCTGGGTGCCTTTGAGTCCTTTCTCAATAAGAAAGGACTTCTGTAGCCTGTTCGCTGGTTTCCTTCCTGGTCGTCCTCGGGGCATGGTGCTGGGGGATTTGTTAGCAGGTTGTGGACCACTGCTATACTCTGTTTCAACGAGAAGATACAAAACAGAAGTGTTAGTTTCACATCATCTCTAATTTGAAGGTGTCATCTGGTGAAAACAGGAATCTAAATGAGCTACTTACCGTATTCTAAAAAATTACGTGGACGTTTTTTCTGCCGGCCAAAAGGTCGCTTGACTTGGGTCTCTGCAACTGCTTCACTGCTGAGGCCTGTGGATGCTAAACCATCACTGAGACCTGCAACAGCCCAAAGGAAAACATATAATGCATCTCCCTGTGTATCGATGTAAGGGGCAAAAGTACTAAATAAAAACAATATTTAACACTCTTATAAAAGAGAAAAGGCAATCACGATTCAAAATTAGCCATTTGGTTGACACTGGCACATTTACAATGACGTATCATTGTTTATTGTCTCTTTCAAATTTAATACATTTTTTTTAAACATATACTCAAATCTATACATATTCATTATATAAATAATTTAAAGCAAGCTGTTAATGTATACTTTAAACTTCCTCTACCAAGTTTTATAGTTAATTGTGAATGGCCTTTATTGTGATGCAGTCACATGAAGTTGTGGTAGTGGCATATGTTATGTGCATGTTTGCTGTCTGTTGACATACCTGTTGAGCCAGCAATTTGAAAAGTAGAATCCTCATTGTCCAGCAGATTGAACTGAGAGCTTGCACATCCAAACATGGGGTCTTTGTCACTGAGCATGTTTTTCAGTGAATCTTCCAGTTGGAGTCCTTGTCCAAAGTCATTACTGGCTTCACATTCCAAATTCTGACCCGTTACCAGGGACTCATCCAACTGGTCACTGGGTATTAAATGGTTAAAGGTGTCCACAATATCCATGAATGCTGCTGCCTTCCTGTATGAAAACAACAGACAGAATGTGGGGAAATTAGGCGTCAAATAACTTTTTTTCAAGAAAAATTATATTAATAATACTTCAAGACAGCTACCATGCACCATGTTCATTTAACTGGGCTCAGGGGACCATTCTGGTCTGATCAGGAAGCTCGGGAGGATCTGTCCAGACACTCATTGGTCTCGAATGTCAAACTCATGTCAGTGGAGCCATACACAGCAATAGGCAAAGCATACTATCTAAGTCCAAATGATATAAGCAAAGCATCATCAGCCCTTGACCTGTGGCTTCAAAATAAAAATAAATATCTTTATAACTTCACATGACTAAGTCTGTACTACACTTTTCTGCTGACTTAGGCTTCCTTATTACTTAAGGTCATTTTCTGTTTTTTAGTAGTTTCCTTCTTAACTGGGAAAACTGAATTGATAATAGAGGTGAAACAGAAAATCATAAGCAACATCAGGTTCATGTGTTGGACTGAAGTCTGCTGTTGCTGGACCGATAGCAGGCACAACATGAAAACTTCAGAACTTTAGAAGTGTACTTATAATATATTTAAAAAATGAATAAACACAAGATTTTCTTTGGCAAATTAAGGATTAAGGACAGAAATCACCTAATTTGTAAATTTTGGACCAAAAGTATGACATTGTGAATAACATTAAACCTCTGATAACTCAGAGAACCATAGTGTTATGTGTTTATTTTTTTTAAGAAGATATCTGTGTCTTTAGGTGGGGTGAGGCTCCAATATGGTTAAACTTTGAGGGACCATGTTTCTTAAATGGTTGCTCATTCATTCTGTTCGTTGCACCGAAATCTGTGTCCCCGTAACTAAATCAAACCCTTGTCCCTAACCTTAACTACGGAGGGGGGGCTACGCATTTTAACCAGTGACTGATTTTAACAGGAGGGCCACAGACCACGACGGGTCACAGATTTCGATGCAACGTCGACTCCCACTTACTTTTATCTCCACTCATAGACACTAAACGTTACATTAACGAACATTCTAGACTTTATGCCTGCCTATTGCACATATTATATCCTGAACTGTTGCACATTCCCTCACTTTTTTTTTGCAGATCCTGAGCATAACCATAAAGCCTTATTTTCTTGCTGTTAAAACATATATATTGTACATATTTGTTTAGGTTATCGTGTCTTTTACATATTTTTTGTAACGATGTCTGTTCTATATTTTAATGTTCTTGTCTGTTTCAGAAACGTACTTTGCTGTATTGTTGATTTCCTTTTAATATGTTTGTGTATGCATCAATCACGAAGGAAATTCATTTTAAGTATTACTTACTTGGCAATAAATGCTGTTCTGATTCTTAACTTGGAAAACCATCAAAGAGGGAAGCAAGCTAGTGTTAAATTTACCTGCAAGTTACTCTGTTTTAATCAAGTTACAACTAGCTAACTTTAAGCAGGCCAGAATTGGAAAGAAAAAAACCCTACTTAAATATGTTAATAGATCTCTAGACGGGTTGATTTAATGTCACCTAATAATGCAGATATATCTAAAAGGTTCTCCCAATTAGCTAGCTAGCTAAGTGTTTCCTAGTTAGCATGCTAACGTTATTGGACGGCTAACAACAATCCGCTCATGGAATCCGCTGCAGAACGTTAACATGTATGTTAGCAAGCTAACGGTAACTTATGAAGGAAGTTAACCCCCAATGTAACTCACTGTTTCAAAACTCTAACACTGTATATATAAATAGCATTGACACCCAAAAAAGGTGTGCCAGTAAAGCTAAAAATATATTACACAAAATGTGAAAATATTTAGTTACATAGCTCGACGCTAAATCTGTCAGACTGGGCTAGCTAGCTCGCTTTAGCATAGGCCTTGAGGTAGCAAAAGAAAATTCTGTAGCTGCTGCTAACGGTCGTTAGATGATCACGCCCACATGCATCTGTTCAAACGCTTGTTTGGATATGTAGAAATATTTGTCTCCGTATATATATATAAGACTCTTACCTCTCTCTTACTGCAATGCTGATCCAACTCGTGTAAGGTTACATGCTAGCACAGCTGCTCCCAGTAACTTCCTCTAACTCAGCCGTCATTCGTCCCGATGCTGCAAAGCCCGATAGATTGTCACGTGGCTTCTGTTTACAGGTAGCATAGCAGCTGGCAGTAGGCTACAGACATAACACACGTCTTCAGCGTGCTTTTGAAATGTGTGTAAACAAGAGTAACGTTAGAGGGGTTAACTGTTAGAGCATGTTTGAGTCAACTCTTCAAACGCATTCAGCAGTCCCACCTAGAGAAAGAAAATGTTGATTTATTTCCATATATAAAAGTAAAATATTTGACACAATCTGCCTGGAAAGCAAATGTATTTATTTTTTACATTTCAAAAGCAGGTTCTAGCCATGGATGTATAAGTTCGAGACTTTTGTGAAAAATAAACTGCAGGCAAGCCATTAAGTAGGGATATTTTCAACTTGGGCTTATTTACCACCAACACTCACTTGCCACTGATCAAATGCAACAGCTTTACTATATTTACACTGTCAGAAATTTATTAATTTAACTAAATGTTTGTTTTGAGCTTGTAGTTTGCAGTGGTGGAACTGAACTGCATTCTATGTAGTATTATTTTACTAATATTTTGTCCACACCATTTACATACGTGAGACTGGCAGAATATTAGAAACACCTTTCAATATAATGCACTCCAGTGCAACACCACCACCCACTAAGACCTGAAAAATAAACGTAACAAAAATATTACCTTTCTGAATTCTAACAGTGTCAACACAAACTAAAAAAAAATAAGCTTTGTAAAAAAAGTAATTTATGACAAAGTTGTTGTGGCCAGTGAGTGTATATAATAAACACTTAAGGAAAAATAAGTGCAGTTACCACACAATCAAATCATTTTTGATATGATAAAATGTCTTTTAGATTGAGATTTCGATATCAATATGTGCTTTTTTTAAATGTGTAAATGAAAAAATAAAAAAAGGTATATACAAAGATTTGTCCAGTCTAGGAGGAAAATATATCAACTCTGGTCTCCAGCACCATATGAACCAGCCATTCAGAGCTGCACCTATGTCTTAAATCACAGTAGGACCACATGGTCATACAATCTAATTTGGATTCAGAATCAGGTTTGTATACAGTGAGTTTCTGTTTGAGCAGCCATTGTTTTAAAGGATGAAGCAAGGCCAACAATGGTGCTGGCCAAATGAAGAAGAGGCTTATGAACAAGCCTGTTATTATGTTAACAACCCCGTAATAGTCCATTTTACTAGAAGGTGTTAAAAAAACAATGAAAACCAAAACAACTTGAATGAAACTAAAGTCAGAGACATGCAGTACTTATTTAGTAGCTCATTTTATTGAATGCACTTACTGAACCCTAAGTTGAATGTGTGCAGTCATTAAGACTAGAAAAACGCTATATAAAAACATTACATCTACTAGTTACAGCTTTCAGCATACAGTACATGGCAGCACTGAAATCAAGTTGAATTTAAAAGGCATACAATGGTCACAATGAACTACACACAATGACTTTGAATACTTGCGTAACCTGGCAGTTTATCAAATTGCGAAAACACATTTATACAGATGCATATTCAATGTAGCAGTCTGCTTTTACATGTCTAAGCTGATTGCAAATGCTTAGACCTTAATTGGATTAGGTGTGCAAATGTGGAGTTGGACAGATAAACAGTGGATGTGGAGAAATAAACTAACACTGTTAAAGAGATTTTAATAAAATATAGCAGAAATCTGCTATTGTATGTAAAATGTAATCCAGAATCCAGGTGATAAGAACAAAATAGGCAAATGTATGTACTAGCTGCTCAAATAACAGATCTTGAGATACAAATAATATTCAATACAAATAATATATTATTAATAATATATTTCACTGTACACATGTACTGTACAGTACATGCCGTAGACATCCCAGATTAGAGAGAAGAAAAAATTAAACTACTTGTTTAATTTGGCTAAAAACAACAGTAGCAAATTAAGTAGTGAATTAGTGGAAAACCTAAGAAATACAGTTTTATTGGTCAATTATATGATTAATAACTATTAAAAATATGTTAAAATGGTTATTGGGATTATTGTATACTGTATATTAGATGAATAATATACTACTATATATATTGAGATAACTGCTCTTTAGATCTTTCATTTGGGTCTAATCCATACCAAAGAACATCATGATCCACTGCTGCCCAAGCCATTCGCGCTGTGGTAAATGTGGCTGCCCACTCTCCTGACGGAGAAACTACAATAGCACCTCCTGCACCACGGACACGTTCTCCCATGTACTGTAAAGACAACTGTGAAGAATCTGCTACTGATTTACCTGTGAGGAAATATGAAAATAAATGGAAATAGTGGAATCAATGGGAATCAATGTGTGATCATGTCCTTCCACAATACCATACAACAAACATACAAGTGTATCCATTCATGCTGTTTTTGCTGCCATTTTCAGACAAACAAGAGCTTCTAAAAACGTGCATTCCCATGACAGTGAAAGCCATAATGTTACAACAGCAAAATGTACATCAAAGTGTAAGTAAACAGACAAGACCACATTTCATTATTTGAGTCCTACAGAAGTTTTTCAATTTAATGCTGCTACAATACCTTTAGCGTATAAAGAAGCTTGTCTTAAGCCAACTAACACACTCATCTATCAAATTCATTGCAGCCATAGTTGAAATCATCATACTGTCAAATTAATTCTGCTCAAACATAGTCGTGCTATCCAAAATAAACAATGGTTGCATTAATTCTGTATTGCCAAAAAAAGAAAACTTACAGGCTACAATGCAAAGATGTTATTACTCTAAACTATACTAAACCCACAAGATATATACACTATTTTAACATGATTCATTCATTCCATGTTTTAGTGATTATCCCAAAAACAGAAGTGGTGACATTAAATTACATTAAGACCAGATGAAGTCTTGACATATGTGGCTTGTCTTAATCGTTTGAAAGTGTGATACTTTACCTTGTTCAATATGTGAAAGAATGAGTCTGGCCAATGTGACTTTAAGAATAGACTCTCCATGACCAGTACAAGACACTGCACCACTAAAGTTGTCTGCGTATCCTCCAGAGCCTTATTTACAAGAGAGAAAAAACATGAAAAAAATACCACAAAACAAAAATGAATGATAAAAAACAAAGTTGGGAGTATAACTGAAATGATCATTTTGTTCTTACAGTGTAACTTGTTTGTATACAGTAGCTTATGGTGTGATAAAATCAAACTTTATACTGATTATATATGATGATGACTACTTGCAATTTCATTTTATCTCAGTTGAACTGCAGCTGATAGTGGAAAAGTGCAAATAAAGGAAGTTGTACCTATGATCGGAGAATCTCCCACTCTGCCAATCATTTTATTTCTGATCCCCCCAGTTGATGTTGCACATGCAACATTACCAGCAGAGTCCACGGATACCGCCCCAACAGTATCATGGGCCCTAGAATAAGAACAAAAGGTTATAAAAAGGTGGACACATTTCACTTCTGATGTAGCTCAGAACAGGATAATACTTTGCACATCTATTACTTGAGACAGGTGCGTAGAAGAGGGACAAGTTGGTCAAAAGTTGCAAAGAAACTCCTGCACACTGTCTCAATTGCAAAAATAAATTTAATGGCAACTTTCAGTACTAGACATTCATCAGGCAAAAACGTTTTTGCAAAACAGAGCTGTTCTCCAGGTGCCAATTTACGGAAAACATTTTTCTAAGATGTGCTAAAATACATTGGATGTTTTGAGAATTGAGAAGGTATTTACCAAGAAATCATCACATTTAATGAAACTTAGTATAATGGCCATCAAAACCACATTGTGATCCAATGTTAATGAAAGCAGTTTCATTGTTTCTGTTGGGTTTCAAAAAAACATTTTCTCCCGCTGTTTTAACTTTTGTGAAAACATTTTGTATAGAAGCTCATTCTCTACCAAGCAGGCTCCTGAGTTTATATCTATTTTATTTTATAGGCTACTCAACCTGAAAAGGTTAGGGTTGCACGATATTGACAATATATATTATTTATAACAAATTAAAATTAGAATTAAATTTCTTACAACACAAGGATTATTTCAACTGACTGTCATATTGGACTGGTAAAACCCGATTAAATAATTAACGAGAACAGGACATGAATTACTGGTATTACAGTATAAAAACAATAAATAACGAGCGTGTCTACAGAACAGGACATATTAGAAACAATAAAAAAATGTAAAAAAAATATTGATCACAACACTTTTGATATAATATTGTGCAACGTGATATGGTGATAACGATATTGAGTCGATATATCATGCACTCCTAAAAAAGATGCTGTGGAGAGATGTATGAATGAAATCCAGACTAGAATAGAAGGGGTTAAAATAAAGTCGAACACTGTAGATACTCACCACTGACAGTTGAAATCCTGCATTACTCCAGTGAGATAGTTCTTGTGCTTCTCCCACTCTTTCCTCTCATACTCAGTCACCAGTGTATCAGTGGGAACTGTGGCCATGCCAATGCTCTCTGCAAACAGGTTTGCACCTCTGCTTGTCAACATGATGTGGGATGTCTGAAATGTTCAGTGACAGCAGACATGTAAATACCACTCAGTTCAATGCACACAAAAGCTCTTTGCCATTAGAAAGACTTAAAAAAAGGGATCCAAAATCAGTGGTCTCCTTTTAAAAAGAGAAAACCTTTTCCATCACGGCCCGTGCCAGTGACACAGGGTTGGCGATGTTTTTCACTGAAGATACGGCACCACTGGTAAGGGTCCTTCCATCCATGATAATGGCATCCAGCTCCACTTCTCCATCAGCATTTAGCGCTGCTCCATGCCCTACAATCACAATCAGTAACTAAATTACACAATGGCTCAGACAGATGCAGTTATTATCAAAGCCGTGCACAGCTGATAGCGAGCATCCATGTAACCTGGAGGTAGTTTAAAAGTGCTGAGAAACTAAATCAAATCTAACAACAGCAGACAGAGTGCGAGAATGACAGGCGGTTGTCATATGTTGCCTGCTCCATCCTCACAAGTCCACAGGGTGGTGACAAAACATGTAAAAGAGCATAGTACTTATGAAATAGCACTGGGCAATATATCAATATTATATATCGATATTGTGATATGAGATTACATTTTTGGATATCGTAAAATTGTTATATATTAATATATTAATTGTTGTCTTTTCCTGGTTTGGAAGGCTGCATTAGAGTAAAGTGATGTAGTTTTCTGAGCTTAGCAGACTGTTCTAGCTGTTCTATTATTTGCCTTGACACAAATTGTCATTAAATAGACATTTCTGATTAATTATCAAAAATCTTATTGTGTAAATAATTATGTTAAAGCACCAATTGTCAATCCCACAAAATCGTTGCATCATCAACATCAAGGTTTTCAGTCAAGAATATCATGAATTTGATTTTCTACATATCGCCCAGCCCTATTATGAAATAATGTATGTACATAAAGTGATTCTCAAGAGTTCCATTGGTGCTGATGTATAATTCAAAAGCTTTTACGGTCTGAAATGCAGCTTCATTCTATACAAATTTGAGTTACCACATATGTCCGTGTGACGCATGTTGGCAGTGTTTATCACACTGACAGAACGATTTGTGCACAAGCAAGATATGACTATTACTGTGCTGACAGTTGATCTACACTAATTCATCACTGAAAACTGTCCATTAACAGTATGTTAGTGACAGTCATGGCCAAGACCTTATGAGAAAAGGATTCACGTAAACTCAAGTCAAGTTGTCCCTAAAAGATTCAAGCACAAGCAGATTGTTTTTTGTACAGTGTACTGGAGTCTACCTTCTATTGGGCTAAGTGTATGGTTTGGCCAAGCTTGCTGAGGTTCTAAAATGTAGATTAGATTTTGGTGCAGACTCCATTTTGGATTAATACCAAATTATGAGCCCCATAATCAGTTAGCAACCTCAGCTCTGCTGACAGTCATCACCACTCTGATTCTAGATTGAGTCTGGATGAATGATGGCATCGCCACCAGCAGATGGAGACGTTGAACTACAGACAAAACTAACAATCATTAAAGAGGATATTGATCATCAGTGACTGGCTCCTGGGTGGACAGGTGGGAGTAATTTGAGGCTTTTTAAACTGCTTTCAAACCTGTTGCTAAGATATATTTAAATTACAGATATTAGAGTACAGATATACACCGAGTTGCCAGTTTATTAAGTACATTTAGCTAAAAATAATGCAGTCTAATACAACAGTCCTGCAATACATCAAATAAACTGTGTTTATATGGTTATTATTTATATTAGGAAGAATAATTCTGTATAGTATACCTGCATTAAACACAGTATTTTCTTCCAGAGTCCTCACAGCTGCCTCAACAGCATCCAGTGCACTACCTCCTCCTCTCAACACTGAAAACCCTTCACATGCTGCAACCTTTACTCCATCAACAGAGGCCTTGGCCAGGTCATCCGGTATGGCCCACGCCCCACCGTGCACGACTACGACTGCTGAGATCTTCAAGTTCCTGCAGGAAAAAGACCAATACCTACAATCAATTCTACGATCACTTAACTTTTAGGCTCACGTTGGTCAATGGCTGAATCTCATCCGCCTTATTTGATAACTCCTCGGCTCCTTGGTTGAATCGGATGTTGTTCTGTCCCTCCATTGTGAAGGCAGTCTTAAAGCTCTTACTTCGTCTCCGAGGAGTGAGCATCAAGGAGGAAATATGGAGGAGCTATAGTCGAGGAAACACAAGAGCGGCCTTCCCAGAAGCCACGCAGCTGAAGGAATTGCTAACGCTGCCCAAACAGCTGATGTATTTATGTGACACTTCAGAGGAAAGGATGCCTCATCTCTCTAAAACACATTTGCTCATTGCCTCTCTCCTCCAAAGATTTCCTCACGTCTTTCACCAACCGGACAGCCGACCCTTGGCAGTTGGACTGATCGGTCTCCCCGAGTTGGTCAAAAAAGTGCCTCAGAACACACCAAAGTGACAAGACGTAATACGTCTCCATAACAGCAGGCGGCGCTAATCTGTATTGTCACCCAAAAATGAAAACTGGCAGCTGATTGGACGAACGTGTCACGTGGGTCTGGTTTCTCCGGAAATTCAAAGCCAGACTGTCTTGGCGGCTTTTTACATTTTAAGCGAGAAATAGGCCATGCAGTTGCTAAATCTGTCTTCATTTCAGATCTTTTCAGATTCTCGTTTCCGGGTTAGCACTCCACCAATCAGATTGGTCATTTGAATCTGACTGCCGGCAGTGCCCGCCTTCCGACCGAGCATGTCAGGTCGGCCAAAATGAAGGCCTCCAGACCACTCTGGACGGATGACTGCACGGAATACACGGGACAGATTCGAGTCACTGACCTCACCAGACTGTCCAATGGCCGATTATTGGGTTGGTCTGTCACGGCTCTAAGACGCAAGGAAGGGAAGCAAGTGGAAGAGATGGGGATGCAATTTAAGGGCTTTGAGATGTACCCTATATCCTTGATGTTGCACTTCCGGGATTGTTAAAGTGTTTTCTCAAGCACAACTAAGACTATGTTTACACATGGGCAGCTATTTTAATAAACGGACATTTCAACCTCTCCGTATTCAAAAAAAGTTAGTTAGTTTTCAGAAGTGTTTGTTTACATGTACCTTCAAGAGCATGGCAAACCTGAAGGTGGCAGTGTAACAAGAAGTTCAACCCCATGTTAGCCAATCAGAATCCAGAAAATAGCAACAGCAACGAATAACTTCCACTCTGTTCTCTTCCTCGGCTGCCTAAACCTCTGTTTGTCCAAGGGGGTAAGCCTCTCTCCACAATGTGTAGCTGCTATGGCGCCATTTTGATGCCAACAAGGCATCACCTGCTGTTAGCATTCCATTGACTGCCATTCATTTTGACGTCACTTTGAAAGCGAATAACTTTACATCTGAAGCGTTTAAAGACTCTATTTGTCTATTGTTTATTTCTAAAGAAACATGACAATTTATAAAAGGCTCCTTATGGCTCCGTAGCAGCTGTTTTTGTAAAAAAGTGTCATAACCACGCAACTTACTGTTGCATAGAAGAGGAATTACCAAACAGTACAGGAGAAGCTTGCAGTCATTTTCGACTTATATTTGCTGTTTAGCTTTAATTATTAATGTTAATTAGCAATAATTAGCCTGTGCCTATGTTCTCTCCTTACATATACCTACGCTCTCCGGCTCTGCTGATTGGGAATGATTGAGATTTCTCTTGGCACAGCTTCCAGAAGACTTACAACTTTCAAACAGGTTGCTCACGTCACATCTATGTCATCAAGCTCAGTTGGAGGCTGCGCAGTAAAGCTTAGCACCAGAAAAGTGCTTCTAATATCCTTCACTGGTCTCCAATCAGAGCAACGAGATCAATTGGTCAATGTGTTTTTCTCAGTTTACATGCAAACAAAGATTTCTCTGGCCGGAATTTTTTAGAAAGAATCACGTTCAGGGGCAAATTCTCCGTTTGGATGTAAACGAAGGCAAATGTCTCAGTTTTTCAAAATAACCATATATGTTTCTTTAACTGTCTATGGGTTACACGGCCCCTAATTTGCAGCGGCTCTGTGGGAGCCTTAGCACCGCCCATGACGATTCCGATTGGTTTAAAGAAATTCCATTAAAGTAGTAAAGTGAAGTAGCCAGACCCTCATTCAAGCGCTTTGGAGGAGGGTCTGGCAAAGCGAGGCACCCATTTACTTTACTAGTCATTTACAGGTAGCCTAAACATTAAACTTTTTAATCAACGAGCATCTCCATTAATAGTGCAACCACGATTTCATACATACATGTATTATAGTTATTTTAATAGTATAACATAAATTGGTTCCTTCATTCATCAGGTCTGTTTTGAAGTGTTGATCTGACACGTGTGAACCCTCTCAGGCCCTCTTGGACAGACACAGGTACAGCAAACAGTAACATTGCCATCAATTGTATGCAGATAATTGAATAAACCTACAAAAGTTAAATATTTTCTTACATTTCCTGATCTTCTCGCTTTATCCCGGTGGAGAATCCTTCCGCCATAGTCAAGTGATTTCGTGGGATTTGCCAAATGTTTTGTCCCCCCCTTGCTCATCGCGCGACTAGTTGCCTGCACACTAATGTCAAGTTCCATATGATTCAATGAAAGACTTCCGGTGAAACCTTTCAAAATAAAAAAGGATCACTTTACTGAGCAATTTCTGTTTTCCAAATGTTCTTTTGGCAACATGCATAATTATGCATTCAGACAATAGCCTATCCACAAGCAATAGCCCTAACTACAGACTGTATAAATAAGGCTATAACAAGCCTGATGGTAGGCCTAAAAAAAAAAAAAACCTGTCTGAGATGTTTCCCATCAGGTATTGCGCACCCAAGGCATGATTGTGTTATACCCAATAATTTCTCCATTTCACCTTTACAAAAAATATCATACACCAGATAAGATAAATAGATAATCCTGTATCAGGTAGCCACATTAGGACAACCCTGGGCCCTAGGTGGGTCTATTTCATAGGCCCAGTTTTGGGCCTATGAATATTTTAAAATATAGTTTTATTTTGAAAAGGTCTGAACACCACTTTTGGATTCTTGTGCTTGGCTTGATTAAGGCGGGGCTAACAGGGGCCAAAAAAAGGACAGAGTTTATCAGCTGGCCAAGCAATCACAATGGTCTTCGGCATTACATAATTATCACCACCTTATAATAATATCATCAAGTTATATGGAAATAAATCAGTATTCAATTTCATTTTATTTATAGTGTCAAATCATAGCAGAATTTTTTATTAGGACACTTCGAGAGTATGTCTAGACCAAACTCTGGTCCAAACATCGATATTCTGGGGGTTGTTGGTATATGTGGCCTTAAGCAAAGGGTTGTTGGTCCTGTTATTGATTCATCTGTGCCTGGGGCTTCTGACTTAAGTAAGTAATTAAAGTTTAACAGAGCAAACTCGGTATACCACCATTTGAAAGCATGGTAAGAACTGCAGAGATACATACAGTTACAAACTTTAGCACTCATAAACTCTCACTCCATGCAGCGACAAGCAGGACAACCCTTTAATTGTGGCAAAATGTACGAACAAGTAAACACTTTAAAGAGAATTGGAAACAGACTTTAAGATTTTATCAGCATTAAAAATATAACCTAGATTGCCTTCTTTCACTTACACAGCATCAGGTCTTTCTTTCTCCATGGCTGATGCAGAGATCCTTATTCACACCTTTGTGTCATGCAGACTGGATTAGTGTAACGTTTTATTTTCAGGCCAGCTAGTACTAGAAGTCTTCAAATGGTTCAGAATGCTGCAGCAAGACTCTTAGCCTAACTAAAACTATCAAATTTGACCACACTCTTATTTCACACCAGACCTACAAAATTGTAAATTGGCACGCCACTTGTTCTTAAACCTTATACTCCAATCAGGACTCTCTGCTTTTAGAGCACAGGGCTCCTGTCTGTTCTGTCAAAAAGAAGTCAGCAGGCCACAGGGCCTTCCCCCATCGTGCCCCCATTCTCTGGAATAAACTCCACATGGACATCAGGCGGTCTGATTCTGTTCAAACTTAAAACTCATTATTTTTCCTTTTCAGTTAGTTGTTTATTCTGGCGTTATTCCGCCGGCTTGCCAGCCTCAGTCCTAATGTATAATTTAAGCCTGGTAGAGGATAATCTTGACTTTCTGAAGCCCACTGCATCTCAAAAACCCTCTGTTGCAAGCACTGTCTGTCTGTCTGTCTGTCTGTCTGTCTGTCTGTCTGTCTGTTGCTCTCACTTTCTCACTTTCTCACTTTCTCACTTTCTCACTTCCTCACTCTCTCTCTCTCAATTAAATCTTTCAGTTCAATAAGCTTTATGTACCTGACATTTGACATGTGTTGCCAAAGCACAATTACTATTACTCCCTTGGACCGAGGATGTCGGATGCTGTAGGTCTACAAATTGTAAAGACCCCTTACCAAATTGTAAATTTGTGATATGGTTTAAAAAATCCACTTGACTTGAAAATTGACAAGATTTTGAATGAAAGAAAAACATACAAATACAAATTTAGAGGCAATCCTGACAAAATACATTAATACAAAATAAAAGAGATATACACATCACTAGAAACTGGGGTGATGTGTATATGTAATGTAAGCCTACCCAAATACTCCATCCTTAATTTCCACATTGCTCAAAGACATTGGCCCAATACTAAAGTCCGCACTCACAGACTCATGGACTTTGGTGCACATTCTCGCGAAATTCGTAAGGACCTAGGGTTGTCCCAATGTTGAATGTCAAAGGGCATGAGGGTTTGAGGACACACTTACAGAGCCCTTTCCGTGAGTCTGCATCGATGCAGACTTCACCAAAGGGAATTACCCACAGTTCAAAGCGTTTACTGTGGAGACCATAAGGAAACCCGGAAATTACAAAGGTAAACAACAGCACAACACACGACCACGGAACTGAATGGACCTGTTGTCCAGCTTGTAAAACAAGAATTTGAAACTTTTTTAAATCAGCCAGCCATCTCCTATGCCTTTGCCGTGTGGAAAACAACAAACTTAAAATGAAAATACCCAAACCAGCAAGTGTCAGCAACATCTTTGTTATTAAACATTGCCAAGTGATTCCTTCCTTCCTATGTCCCTGCATCCTCCCTGTGATCTCATGAAGTGCTGTCCCAATCCCATTTAACCTATCTGAGCCCATGTGGCCTCACACACTCACTCACTTAGCATCTGAGATCAATTAAGTCTGTGTGTCTTTAGTCGTAGTCCTCAGGGTTTACTTTGGGATTTGGCCATTGACTGCACCCTCACTGCCCAGAAGCAATCCCCACCCAAGTCTCGGCCATGGTTACACCAATACAGTAGATAAACCTGAACACTGAATCCAACCCACAACATTAAAACCCAGGTAACATGCACACCCAAAACATTAACAGAACATTATTAAAACATACTTTGACAAAGACAGGAACTGTTCAAAACAAAGTCCTATGGGTCTTTGCAGTGCTTCTGCGTAGAGCCAAATTGCATCCAATTGGTCATTACCAGGGGCGTTGGACTGGAGGGGGGGACTGAGTACCCAGGACCCTCAGTGAAGCAGTTGGCTGCTCTCAGTGTTCATCTGTTTGGTTTGGCTGTTATGGTAATCAAAGGCATCAGGCTACATGAAATATATTGATGACAAAGTCAATGTCAACGGTGAGCCTGCTACACATGGAGAATGACCTCACAGAAAAAGACAAAGCAGAAGAGCGTAGATAAAGATGTAAGATGCCAAAAAGAAATGGCACTACTGCTAAATTGAGGCAAGACTTGGTTAGTTTATTAAATGACAGTAATATATTGATATGCCACGTGTGGAAAATATAATTATTTCTGTAATGTATTTTATTGTGTAACCTCTCAGCAAAATATTCATAGGATGTAGAGTTTTTATTGTGAAAGCAGAAGTGTTGAATTCTGACATGTGTTGCTATTCACTGTACCGTTATTCAATTAGGCTATACAGGTTGTCTCATTGGAACTACAGCTGCAGTTAAAAGTTACATAATGTTGCTTTAAGATGGCCATTAATCCAGCGATCTCTAAACAGCTGTTGGATCAAAACATAAAGTCGTCATGCAACATTGCGGATCATATCCTAGTTAAGGGCAGTTAGCGCGTCCCCAGAGGGGTTTTACCAAAGGTTTTTACCAAGAATCTTGCGTATGCGGCCTAGGATATCCGAATCTACCTCCCTCCCACATTAGCCTACCCAAACTTCCACCTCACCCACCGCCTACGACTAGAAGGCAGCACAAAATAACAGGGTTTCAAGATAGAGAGTAGTAGTTCTAGATCTAGTATATTAGTAGATCCTCTGCTAATTACAAAAAAAAGATGATTACTTATCTTGCAATCCGCCTTTTTAAAATATATACCAGTACATATAATATATTCAAAAAAGAAATTAAAGACTAAAGACTAATCTGCATCACATGGATGTAGCAGTGACATGTGCATTGTTGCACTTTGACCACTAGAGAGCTGTAAGAATGCATCTTATCCAAGTTGAAACTCAATAATTTCAGTATTGCTGCAGAGAGGCTCTAAGTTACAGTGTCAGTCACAATCATCTTTGTCCAAAGTGACATGCAGCAGTCTGATGAAAGTCTTGTCCTTTCTGCCCTGGCAAACATTGCTGTACGAGATATTTTCCCCATCCATATTTTTTTTTCTCTTTCCTATAATGTCATGATGAAGAAGTCTGCCTGCTTGAGTCTAAATGCACAACCATAAGATTACAATATTAAAGCACATTCAATTTCATTATTACCATTAGTGGGCACTGTAACAGCGGCAGGAGTATCATCATCATTGTCATGAATCATTTCATTGAATACAATTACATCAGTCAAGGTTCAACAAGCATGAAATGCAAAGACAGTACTGGCCAACATGGGCCCATTCACTTATTTTAGGCTATCAAGCAGAAAAATTAAATTGTGTCTCAATTCAGTTTTGATCAGTAGTCCCTCCCTCTTGGCCTGCTTGTCATTTCAAAAATGAGAAGAAGTAGCAATTAATTAGCAAGAGCTATGTCAAATAAGATTTAAAAAAAAATCTATATATATACATTTAGATGCAAACAGAAAAATGGTTGGTTTGTTGTTTGGTTAATAAAACCAAGGCCACATGGTCACTGGCCTCTGATTCCTACAATTGACACTTTATTTTAGTCTCCCAATCAAACTAAAATAACTTCATACTCATTTTTAATGCCAAGACACTAGTCAAATGAAAAAAATAGTTCAACCATTTTTAGAGTGATTAATAACAGCATGCACTCGCAGTAGCTACACTTAGATTTAGAATTAATAAAATTCTGTGCACATCCAAACTTTGAAATTATGTAAGTTTTCAAAATTGTATTAATGTGTTTAATACAGTATATAATATGTAGGAGACCAATATAAGATTTTTACAGGCAAGCATAGTTGTGTCTCGTTATTGCACACTGACAACATCACAATTGACTGTCATTCACCGAACGCTAGAGTCTGTAGTCCCCCCCCACAGTATTTATGATTCTGATCAGTGCAGTCAGAGTAAATTAAAAGTCAAATGGGGCTAGAATCAGTCACTCACCAGCCTGTTCTGCTCAAATTGAATAGTGAAGTAAAGCAACCTGACGTTTCTTCATAAAGATCTAATGAAGCATTCACTTGAAATTGAAACGTCTGTCCATAGTGTTATATAATTCACTTTAGAAGCAGAAACAGCTCTTCTTGACTCCTTGAGCACCAATAGGACAGGAAGTGAACTTCTGACATTATTCTGAATCTTATTCTGGAATTGCAGCCCTGCTCTTTTACTTGCTAACATTAATAAGGTAGGCTGCTTAACATCTTATTGCACCAATGGTCATTGCTCTGTATAATCTGCATATTTTCTTAACTGGAAAAATAAGCAAATATGCAACATTTGAAAGACACTCTTTTGTGTGATCATACTTTTATTGAGATTTGAACAAATTTACACTGGGAAATTATTACAAATTCATCAAGTACCTGAGTGACAAAAGAAACAAGGGATAATCTCAAATACTAAATGCACTATAGCCAAAGTAAACAGGAAACAAGATATGTGATGATTGATCCTGCTCCCTTCTCTCAGTGATGAAGGCAGTGTTCAGCACCATGGACAGCAACACGGCATTCCTTCAGCTTAAACTGCTAGTAAACAGTATAAACACTCTGGCACAGATACAAGCTACTCTAGAGAACTTTGGAAACTCTGTTTTAGGGTTTGCCTCAACTCAATCGAGAAACTAATTGGATAAGAAATGTTTTTCTTGGACTTAGGGTTCTATTTGTTACTAGTATGCCCTTACTGGCTTAGCAATAATTAAACATATATTATCATTGTATCTGCTATGATTCAGGCTCCACTGATAGGTCTTATAGGGATTAACAGTGTGGCTGGCACTGATTTACGAGTTTACAGTGACCTATGATGGTGTAGGCACATTTCTGTTTTTGTAGCCACAATTCATTTGTAGTCTTATTGCATAGTATTCTAAAATGTTTAGTAATAGAAATATTAGAATGCTTTTTTTTTTTTTAATAAGGCACTATTTGCAACATAACTTGCATAACACTTTCTGTAAACCAACTGAATCTCCCATTTTAAGTGAGATTGTTGCAGGGATCAGTGTCAGCCCCGACCTGGTGTAACCTCAACTTTTTTTTCTCCATTCCTCCAAGCACATCGGCCAATTGTTATGCGCTCAGCGGGGACCGTCTTTGTTTTCCAGCAGCGCCAGTCCCAGAATAAGGCCAATAATGATGCTGAGGGGCGGGGAGCAGCGCGGTCTGCAAACCCACTGAGTCTGAGAGTCTGACTGACTGGGTGCTGAGGAGAGGCAGCAGGCAGCGGTGGCGGAGATTGGCTCACACCTCTGAATCACAAGTCAACCTCCAGTCGCTCACACCTCTGAATCACATCTCAACCTTCAGTCAAGCACCTCGAAGACCCGGTGCGACTATATATTTTCTTTTTTTTTTCGAGGGGTTTCGCTTGTGGCGCTCATAAAGACTGGAGAAGCTAAAGAAGGCGCGGGAAGGTTTACAGTTGCATTCTGACGCTCAGCACGCCTGTCGCCTCACCTGCACGGCCGGAGAAGAGGTCCGCTGTGGTAATAATGCATCCAGATAAGTACTTGCCTGAACTGGTGGCCGAGAAAAGCAGCCTGGATCCCTCCTTTGTGCATGCGGTGCGCCTGCTTGCAGAAGGTAAGTCAGGTATTTTTCAAGTCTGATCTACTTTGAGCTTTGCTCAGTAATTTGTCATAGGCATTCTCCCTGTTCCCTGCAAATGAAAACACCATTGCATTGCATTTTGGGGATGTAGTGACCTAATGTAAGCTTATCTTAAACATATTGCCCATTCACAATTGCTGCTTGCTTGAAGGCTATATTCACTGTGCTGTGTGTTTAATGGAGGAAGCTGCTCTTTGGCTCCAGTGCAGAACTTTTCTGATATTTTCTACCATGCGAAGGAAGAAATGCAGTGAGCACAGAAAGTAAAGTGTGTGAGAGTCATCCCCTCTTATTCTAACCCACTGCCCTCTGGAATCCAACATCCAGAAAATTAACTGAAACAGTTGGCAGAGCAGTTCTCAAGATTAAAAGGGTGAAAAGACTAATTGCCCTAATAGTGTGATTGACTGGATTTAAAATGTGTTGTTCATCTTAGGATATGTAAAGTGGGTTGCCAGCTGATGTAAATTCAGCATAGAGTAAGATCATGATTGCAATGTCCAGACCAAAACAAGCTGCATGTTTTCAGAAAAGACAAGTGACATCCTTCTTGAGTTTTCATTCGAATTTAGCCACAGCATCAGTCTGATATTTTGAAGAACTCTACCTAAGACATACAGTCAGGCTGAAATGTAAGTGCTAGATTCTAATTATAGCAAAGAAAATGGTTTAATACACCATTTAGGTAAATGTAGTTTAGCATGAGATGCACCTTCTCTTTATATCTACTACTTATAATACTTCATAACTGTCATTAAGGTCACATATGAGACTTAATTGGGACAAATGTTCTACAGTCTTTCTAATGATTTAATGTTGCAGTATGTCTAACATTTCTAGCAGCATATGCAGCCTTGCTGTAATTAACATGCTAAGGATGTGTCACTTTTGATAGGAAACTCATCATTGCTTGGATATGCTTTTATTTTGGTGTCATAGACCCAAAGAGGCTCAGCCCACATGGGCTTACAGGACACTGCTTGCACTACATACAGAGGCAAGAAAACAAGCAGGAGAGCACTTGGTACTGTACCCTTGTATGAAAACATAGTATAACAGATAGGTAACATATATTCCTGCAACATCTGACCCCATTAAAGTAATTAATTAGTTCTTACTTTGTGCCCAAATAAAATGCCCAAATCCTGCTTAAGTGTTTATAAGAGTTTTTAACATTGTTGTTAAAAGCGGTAAAGTCAAACTGTGTGTTAAATGAATACGCTCTGATTGGACAGTGTGTTTGTGCTCTGGTGTTTTCTGCCCCATGAGCTTCTCTGTTGAAATGTGTTGATGAGACACCTGACAGTCCTGCTCTTGTCGCTAACTGTAATGCAGATGGGATCATTTGTCCCACAGTACACTTTGCCAAATTTACTTAAGGCTGACTCGCATTGCCAAGACACAAACACAAAATGTTGTCTTCATCATGCTGAAGTGAACAGCAACTTGTATGTTTTTTTGTTTTGAAGATAAATTTTTGGGCATCTTTTAGGCCTTTATTCGACAGGACAGCTGAAGACATGAAAGGGGATAGAGAGTGGGAATGACATGCAGCAAAGGGCCGCAGGTCGGAGTCGAACACTGGCTTGCTGCGTTGAGGAGTAAACCTCTATATATGGGTGCCCACTCTACCAACTGAGCTATCCAGGCACCTAGCAACCTGCATATTAAAATGGTGTTATTTACCTTTTTTCCGTTTATTCCGTTTCATTTAAAGCAGTTTTTGAAACAAATACAGATACTCTTGCAGCTACCTGTAATTTACAATACAGATATATATATATAGATATATAGAGACATTTTACTACAATACAGTACAATACTGTACACACAAATGCAATACACGGCAATAAATAATTACACATTGCAATAGAATAGCATGCATCCAGTTTGCAAGGTCAACACACAGCAAGCATGATACACAACAGGGGACAATCACTATAATAAACTGTCAGTTCAGACAGTCTTGTATTGTCAACTCAATAATCATCCGTGGACAGCAAGATAAGCTGCCATTTACAGATTTATAGATTCACAGCTATTTATCGGTGAATAGCAAAGCATGTAATCCTGAATTATTCACATCATGCACAATAAACAGCATATCATGGAATTACAATGGGCTCAGTTAACAGCTCCATATTTCTGAAGTGAAAACTTTTTAAATTATGTTACCTCTAAAATCAGTTGTCTCTCTTTGGCTGATTTAAAGCTGTTTTGGGTATGCTCTTCCTGTGGGGACAATTCTGTTTCACAGAGCAGTGGTAGCTTCTTGTTTCCTTTGATAGTAAACAAAATGATAAAACAAGTGAAGATTATTTGAATAACTTTGCATAATATACATTAAATACAACATGTATAAAACTTTATATTAGTTGTTAACCAGTTGTCCTACTTTCCCCAAAAATAGTTCCTTCTTGGTCACAAAGCCATCTTATTTCAATATAGCATGAGCATCAATAGATTGCTCGGATTGACAGATGAAAGTCAATTTCTTTATTTGTAGCACTTTAATTTGCCTTTGACTAAATAACAGCGTAGTTGTTTTAAAAGTGAGTGGAAGTTAGAGTCAAGGAAAGGAAGCCTTTAACATACCCCAGTGGTTTTCCTACAGAGCAGATATTTGGCGCTTAAAGTGCCTTTGTCTTGGAACGCCACATTGTCTGGGCTCAAAACACCCTTTAATCTACATCCTAAATGACTTTTTTACCCATCACGTCCATTTCCTTCCTGCATTTAGCCATTCTTTTAACTGTTTGAGCACAAGTTTTTACTCAAGCACTAAGCTGCACTTTCTTGTGGAGGGAATGTTCTGAGAAAGAGAGAAAGTAACCAGAAGTTAATTACAGTATTGGCTAGTTTCTGCTTGCGCACGTTGCATATGTGAGGGTAAATTCTTAGCCACATACTTTAGGCTAATGAAAATGCTCAGTCACGGATTTATCGAAAATCAAGCTCACACCACATTTGGGCAATGACCCTTTAACTTTAATTAAACTCTATCAGATAATGCATGCATCTGTGTGATGCACTGCAACCTCTTTAGCCTTAGTTTCAGTCAGCCTATTCTGAAGAGCTATAATTAGATATTGAGATGGTTAGCTTCAATGAGTGACTATTAAGGATAAATACATCTTATACTCTGAATATTAATGCAAAAAGTACAAATCAATGTACAAATACATATTGCAGGGGGCTTTCCTCGACACATACATACAGATGCAAGTTGCTTGATTATTTGGGAATGTAAAACCTCTCTCTAGAATTGATTTGCATCTAATCTCTCTCAGTATCCTCAGTATTCAGCAGTGACCCAGCTCATAGCAACAAATAAATATTAACCCATGTGGTATATAACCTATCAAAAGGACACAAAAATTACATTTCAGGAAAGTGATACATTGCATTACATTTTCAGCATTCAGCTTACAATGAGTACATGGGTTGAATAAGATTAGACTCCAAGGTCGCAAGCATTTTAGAAACGTAAATGGGTGGATGAGCCAAAGCAACACTCAGAAATAAGGTGTTAGAATGTGGTACCGTGCCTTCTTACTGTTCACATATAACAGGGAAGTTCTACATAAATAAATAGAAAAGGGATTTCTTCAAGTAAAAACTAGCAAAATCCGGGAAAAGTACAGAAGTAACAGTGTATTTAAGAAAGAAGGTAAATTACGGGTGCCCGGATAGCTCAGTTGGTAGAGCGGGCGGCCATATATAGACGTTTAATCCTAGACACAGTGGGCCTGGGTTCAACTCTGACTGTGGCCCTTTGCTGCATGTTCCCCCTCTTTCTCCTTTCATATCTTCAGCTGTCCTGTCAAATAAAAATAAAAAAGGTAAATTACTATCTTTCTTATGCTTATGATGTACAGTAAGTATTCTCATATACTTAGGTTACATGTGAATTTGTTTGATACAGATTTGAAGTGAGTGGTGTACCTGTTCCTTTAGAATGCCACCGCTTCACTTTGTATCATAGTGTGAAGGGAAAAAAATACCAATTTATCAATTATGTTATAAAATGTGGTTTGCACAGTAGTTTGGTTACATTCTTAGGGTTTCTTTGTTCAGGTTTACTTTTACTCAGTCTCTGCTCAGGGTTTTATCATTAAAGTACTGCACGCTGATGGTGGCTAATGTTCTGTTTCGTCCGACATACCAGTAATTACATTCACACAGATTGTTCAATTAGACAAGGAAATACAGTGCTACAGTACACAGGATGTAAAGTTAACACAAATAGGACTGAAAAAAGAGAGATACATACTGATTATGAAGGAAACAATCAACCAATCAACCAATCAATCAATCAATCAATCAATCAATCAAAGAATAAATCTCTCAATCATTACTGTACAGTGTTTGCACAAACATTAGAGCAAATATTCTATATTCCCTGGAAGTTATGTCGACATTAATAAAATGTGTGTAGAATGCGGCATAATAACACAATACAACACTGTATTCAATCATGTATCCTCAGATATAATAAATCATACCTGTTTACAGATCTAATATAATTTATAGATATATATTATATTATATATAAGTTACACATGCATAAAAACATCACACTGTACATATAAAAGATAAAAAAGACCCTATTGTACACAAGTAATTAAAAGAAACAGATCCTAAATACATAATAATGTATTTTTTTATCAGACCATGGACCATGTTTACCGAAGCTGACTTTGCAGAAGGTTTTGCATCCTGTCTGGCTTGTAAGTAGTTGTAATAAATAGAAGATCATTGAAACACCATCCTGATTAAAATGTGTATAATTTGCTTGCTTTTTAATTTGTATATCATTTTGTAATTTGTATGAATAGTAATTCGTTTTTCACTTCACTGTCCATTGCACATTCAGCAGAGAACTTAAAGAAGGCATTATAATTAGATTAAAGATGTAATACTTTATCAGTGTCAACGAGCTGAATGCAATTTGCCCCAGTGCAGCTCAGTTAAAAACCCATGAACATCATGTGGCCAAACAGTGGGGCATATTTCCAACCCTATATGCATTTACAGTCATGAGTCCAGAGTGGAAAAAGACAAAGCTAATTGCACGTCTCGTGGTCCATTCTCCCCACCAGAATCACGCTGTGAAATGGAGCGCTATTACTACCTCTTTCAAGCAATTTGGTTTTGGAGAGTAATTAGCTTGATTTCTTTTCTTTTCCCATTGTGAAGTCGTTATTGTAGATATACCATTCAGAAGTTCAGAAAAAGTAAATAATTTAGCTGTCTATTGACTAATGGCAGCACTCAACAATGCCTTTGTGTCTGGACCTCTTACTGCAGTTGGTGTAACTGCCTACAGTAAAATAAAGCATGAAGTAATAATCACTCAAATCAGTATGGACTGGTTCAGCATTGCATATTTAAATAACAACCAGCAGTAATTGTCTATTTTAACAGATTTTTAAATTTTTAATGAAAGCATGAAACAAACAAGTGCTGTTCAGCTGTTATTGTTACCAAAATCAACAATGGACAGCTAAAATACAACTCCCAGCAGCATCTAAACCTGATAGAAGTGGAGAGTTCAAATATGTTTTTTTTTCTAGCAATTCACTATCTGCAGTTTTTACTTTAATGCTCATCCATCAGTTTGCAAGGTCTCTAGTCTTATAGCCAGCTTTGCAAAATAAAAGGTGAATCGAGTGAAAAAGGGAAGGATGCTTACTGTGTGCATTATTTGTTTACACAGAGCCCATGTCAGATAGCAGGTCATCCTGAGTTTGCTCTTTTTGGAGTGATGATTTTCATCTTAATGCTTCTGTTTTATCTCATCAAATCCCTCTGTGGCATGACTGTTTAACAATGTGAGAACTAATCCCACCTACAGTATGTTGGAAGAAGTGTGAGTTTTCTCTGGATCCACGTTTCTCCTCAAAGAAAAACATCATCAAACCCCGAGCAGTGTAGTAAGAGACAATTTGATCACACCAACATCATGTCAGAGTTGAATGCGTAAAAGTGCCTATTAAGCAGTAGAACAAAGCATATGCTTTAGTAGTGTGGATTGTATGGCAAACAACAACTGAAATCCAATAAAGCTATGATGTGAGTAGTAGACACATTATCTCCAAGAAATGATGCGGTTCCCATTCTCCCTTCTTCTTATGTTATTGAACTGCATACGTGTTATTCTGTATTGAAAGTAGCCCAAACCCTGCAGGACATTTATGTTTCTTTTTTTTTTTAGAAAACTATACTAGAGCTTGGGAATTTTAGATGGCTAGAATTCAATTTTGTGCAAGTTCAAGAAAGATTTCACTTAATCATAGGAAAAATGATCTTTTTATGCTCAGCAAGAATATCCTGTTTAGTACCTGAATGTTTTCCGGTGGTGCAGCTGTTGCTGAAAGCAGGGAGCCCTCATTTGTTAAAAGCGAATCAAAATTCTATCATATCTGATGTGATCTAAATTTGTAATAGAAACTAATTTTACTGTAATTATGAATGCAGTTTTGTGTGTAGTTATTGACTTGTTAGTGGTGTCCAGGATTAATGAACTTCAAACTGTTCCTCAGTCATTGTTGATGCTCTGTGTTATTGCATAAAGACCAAAGGAGATGTATCTAACCTTAAGCCATGGCAGGCTAACTGAGAACATTTCTCTTTTTTAGCAACTCTACAGTTGCACACATTTATCTGGTAGCTGGCCAGTTAAACCACAGTTGCTTTTTCTCATTCTTGGCTGATGAGCAGCTCCACTGAAGCAGTTTGGGAAGCACAACAGAGGGGATCAAGAGCACCAGAACAGTCGCTGAGAGTGTTTTACTCCCAATGAGATTTTTTTCATCCTGTGTGAGGACTGAAACCAGTGACCTTCAAAGCACATTCTCGCTCCTCTGATCTTTAGGCTCCCGTTACTCCCTGCTACATATTTTCACAACCATGATACTGTTGTGAACATTTCCCCAGATTTATATATTATAAGCTCTTTTTCTATCCCTTTCCGTATATCTCCTTCGCTCTCTCTCTCTCTCTCTCTCTCTCTCTCTCTCTCTCTCTCTCTCTCTCTCTCTCTCTCTCACACACACACACACACACACACACATGTTCTTCTGAGTTCACTGGTAGGCTGCAGACTGGAATAAAGGTGTTTTCTACCAGCACTGTGCCAGAGTATAATCATTTTCATGGGCCAGAAAAACATCTTTACTTTACTCAAATGATAGAAACAGAATGTCCACAATGAAAACAAATCCCAACATAAATGATCTGCTAATTCAGAAGACCAGAACTAATCTTTTAGTGTATCAAGAAACAAATGCTTGATGAAACTTGGATCTGTGACTTTACATAAACTAAAAGGAGTTAAAATCCAAATGAGCCTTACGTCATGGGATGACTAACAAACGCACATGCAAACAAACTCAAATGACCAAAAGTTTAACAAGCAAGCCACAAGCCCTCAAAACACACACATACACACATACACACACACACACACACACACACACACCCTCTCGAATGACACACAGAAGCTTTTTCTGATCTGGTCCCAATGTTTTGTTGACCTCTTTTCTGTACTGTATTTGGACGCTGTGGTTTTGCTGATAATTCTGCTGCTGGATGGCTTTGTCACTTGAACATGAAAACGTGTCTAGATGATGAAACGACTCGTTCTTCTTGAGAGGACAGTCTCATCTACAGCCATGCTAGCAGCTCTTTGAGGCTGTGTTTAAACACAATGACGCTTTGTGCTAAATGCATATGGCATCAAAATGCACACCACCATTTGCTAATTATCATTTTACACAAAGTACAGCTGAGGTTGAGAAGAGTCAATAGTTTTGCAGATATTTAGTCACAAACCACTGTATTACAGACAACAATTTTAAACTGATGATGGCACCAGAGTTGTTCTGGGATTGTTCAGGTGCCACTGGAAATTCCGCCAGATGTCCCCCTTTTTGGGCTGTTTGCTTTCTTTGTGTTGGCATTTTAAACTCTGGTCGATTTATGAAGACTATGGTTAATTGCTTCTTAGATCTCTGCAAGGTAAATCCAGACAGCTAGACAACATGTCAAATCAGAGTTTTTGACTAAAACAACTTTGAATGTACACATGTTCTACCAAAACAAGTTCTTTCTCGAGGCTATTTTGCAGAGGCACTGTTGCTCTGTCCGGCTCTTGGCACTGCCCAAGATGATTGTGATTGGTTTAAAGAAATGCCAATAAACTAGAGCACATTTTTCTCCCATCCCAGAATGCTGTGTGGACACCTCCGCAGCGCTGTAGAGGAAGGTCTTGCAATGCAAGACTAAGGGATCACCACACTCATCATCTAAGGGCCATGAATGCCTGTACCAAATGTCATGACAATCCATCCAATGACCTTTGAAATCTTCAGAGCCCCATGACTAACATGGCTTAATATACGTTCTTCTCATGTATATATAGGCTACGGTATTTCACATTTACAGCTTTCACCATACAGTAGAATGTCTATTGTATATAAAGCAGAGTTAAAAATGCTTGTTTGCAAACTACCAGGTTGTGTTCATTTATCTCCTCATGCAAGAATACATAGATTCTATTTTTAAAAGGCACATTTTTGTCTGTGTAAAGTGTATAATAAGCAGGTGTGAATCAACCATGTTGATAAAATAAAAGGTTAAAGGGATCTTTCAATCTGTTTACCTGTAATACAGAAAAAAGTTTCAGGCACAGTATGTACCCAGAAGCAGGCGATGGTGGTGTTTGAGTGAGCATTACCTGTTCACAGAGTTCACTGAGTATACCTGACACAGTCCGTTGAATTACAGCCTCATTGTGGGACATGAAAATAAACTCATTATTTTGACATAAGCCTGAATGATTTAATTAAAGTATAGTATCTTTCAGTGGCTCCAAAAAGCGGTCAGAAAACAAAATGAACAAAACTCTTTCTTCAGTAAATATTTACTGCTATTTTTTTAGGACTTCTAACTTTAATGCAGAGGGATTTTCTCAGAGAGAAACCGCAAAAGAAACAGCATGTTCCAATTCAAACAATTTTCCTCGGACAATCAGGCACCATCAAAAAGATTGTGTCACACTGGAAGAAATTGGTGCATTTCAAACTGCTGCAGTTTTGTCTTGTGATTTCACAAACAAAAGCAATATCAAGCAAATGACCTTAATGTAGCCTATGATGTAAAACTGAAACCATTGGCCATTAGGAACTGCAGTGAGTGAATATTGCAACTGCCTGGAACAGAGGGATCATTAAGCTGGAGTTGTCATGTCAAGGAAAGCAATGGTCTCAGAAGAACCCTTCACTGGGAACATAAACTGGAACACTTTTCCAATAAGGCAATGTTGTTTCCACACAAACTGTTACATTCTTAGACGTTTAAGACTTTAAGAGATTTTAAGGTATATTCAGCCATGTATGAGGACGTATTCCTGTCTGTAGTCAATCTCCTTCCTTAGAGAACAAAAAAAAATAAAAATGCATTCATTCAAATTGAATACATTGTTCAGCCATTTATTTGTTCAAATGACACGACATAACGACACATCTACTTAGCCCCAGCTGTTTTTAAACTCATAGCTCTGTCCTCTGGCTGGTGACAGTTTGAGTTTCAATAAAGCAGCTCAGGAGTGCTCTGTGAATCGTTCTCGGTCTTGTTCAGGAACATCTTTTATTGTCCAGCCCATGTGTTGCAGACTGATAATTGTAATTCCAATGGGTATTAATTAGTGACAGAGGAGGATTCCTGCATGGTGGACAACAGATAGCTTAATTTCGAGAGCACTTAATTTATTGCGAGTGGTTTAGCTCAAGTGGTATAAAATGCATCAATCAAGAAATAGCACTGTTCAGGGTGTTCCTGTCAAGTTGAACAGTACAGTTAATATCCACCTCTCATCTCTCATCTTATTGCATTAGGGCTGGGGACACACAGAGCACTATTGGGACAATTTGCACTAGATTTCACTATCTTGTAAATTATTAGGAGGAATAGTGCAACTAACGATATGCAAATTTGATCTTAATATGAGAGTCCACAGATCTAATCCTGACCCCCAATTGACTTTTAACTGATACACGGAAACATCAAGCATATTTTATGTTTAAATCCCATGCTGTGTGGGGATTTTAAACTGTTTATAGCCCTGAAGAGCTCAGTTTGCAGTGAAGTGAGGCACAGTGAGCAGAGTGTGACTATATGCCTCTGTTGTTATTTTGATTGGAATTACTGGATCATAAGATTACAGGGCTCGATGTAAAAGGACGTATCAGGAGTCAGCGGGATAATCTCATATTATTAAAGTTTGCAATGTGAGCATATCAACAGCTGAGACACTGAATAATCTGCAAAATACTCACTATGTAATGCAATGCATAGTTAGATTTCTCCTAATGTGTCCCCAGTCTGTTTTTGTTTGTCATCCCGCAGTTGGCTCCAAAGCAGACTCGACAATGTCGACTGATGCTTTTTCAGATACAGAACAAACTAAATTATCTTCTTATCTGTTATGTTTGTTTTTTTGCAGAGATTGAGAAGAATGACGGAGATGAATTGAGAAAGGATGGTGACACAAAGAAATACCTAGATATCATCAGCAATAAAAATATCAAGCTCTCCGAAAGAGTTCTCATTCCAATCCAACAATATCCAAAGGTAAGCAACACACTGCACGTATTTAAGGTCCTATTTTTTTTTCTTTGGAAAGAAGCTGACCAGTGCAGTAATTTCAACAAGATATATAGAGAAGATAGATATTTGAAAATGTGTGTGTGTGTGTGTGTGTGTGTGTGTGTGTGTGTGTGTGTGTGTGTGTGTGTGTAATATTAACTAATCATTCATTTTAGTTGTCAGTTGGTGGATGGGTTGATTCACCTCTTTGCACAAACAGCTTACATTTGGCACTGAAAATCCCGCTGAGCTTCAAACAGGCTAATAGAAAGCCACCACACAGTGTCTGCTTATTTTGATGTAGTCATCAAAAAAAAGTTTTTAGTACACTAAAGCACTGAAGGGTATAGTGAAGAACAATGACCATAAATCAGTGTGACACACTATGCCTGTTTCTGACTTATGAAATGTCAGTAGTGACAAAGTTTGAAGTGCAGCCTAATGAGGCTGCTCCATCAGGCAGCTAAGCAACAACACACAGCTGCTCATGGAGAACCAAAAGGCTTTACTGCCACTGTAATCAAGGAAGCCTGCTCCGCTGAGTTTGCATTCATACATTCATGCAACAGGCAGCTAAGAATAATGGCTTCAGTGTAGCATCACAGATTGCAACAGAACATATGTCGATATTATTTGTCCCGCTCTGCTAATACAGTATATACTGCATTCATTTAGTTGCTGTAGATAGATGGATCGATAACTAAGGAGTCGTTTGGTTTACTGTAAATAACTTTATGCTTTTTTTCTTGTCTGTATATATTTTCTTCTTTTAAATGCAATATATCTGTGTCTAGCTGTGTTGCAATGTTGCAAAATTCTAATTAAAATTAAAATTTTTAAATCAAACCATTCAAAATCTTATCTAAAATTATATGATGTTGTGATATATGATGATTTGTCAGAATAGCAAATGCTTTTCATTACATGGACGTCCAATGAAAATACGGCTATATGGTGATATAGGATACTTATCATAGTCAGTAGCTAAAGACTATTCATTTTAGGGTCCCATAAAACAAAACTGCCACTCCCGTGTTGTTATGTTGAGTCACTTGGTGTAGTGTTTCACAGTGCAGAATTTATCATTTTTGTTATTTTGCTGATGTATGTTGTTTTGGATGGTGCAAACTCTTTAAAACTTTTGTCCAGAAAATGTGGTCATATGTTTTGGTGTGACCTTGCCAGGGCCTCCCATCATATAAAACCTGCAGGGTCTGTTCTTTGCAGTCATTTTGCAACAGTATTGCTATCATCATCATCATCATCAGCGCTTTCTTCTCCTAAAATCTCAAGCATACATGGTTGACCGGTGCTCAGCTCTCTGCTTCCACACTCTCTGACACATTTAGTCTCCAAGCACTTTGAAACAAATCACTTCTGGTCACTTTTCCTCTTGTTGTCGCTGCAGGTTTGAGTGCTCAGTAAAGGAGTTATTGTGTAGAGATCCTCAACAAAACACTGACTCTGTCCATTTTTCAGTCTTTGTCCTGCAACACTCTCAAGTCAAGTTCCTTTCTGTGTTAAATCTTGCCCCAACGTCTTGTTTCATGATCTCACAGCTACTTCATTTATTATGTTTTAAATGAAGCTCACTGATTTTGTCTGCCACATTAGAGAAGGACTAGAGGTAAAGAGGATGTCAGGAGGGCAGAGCAAAATTTAACTGCACCTCAGGAGCACAGGTCCTGTGCTTTAGTGTGTGTGTGTGTGTGTGTGTGTGTGTGTGTGTGTGTGTGTGTGTGTGTGTGTGTGTGTGTGTGTGTGTGTGTGTGTGTGTGTGTGTGTGTGTGTGCCCGGGCCGTGCTTTAGTCCAGCAAGCCCCTCAGGACACTCCATAGAAATCAATTTGCTGTTTCCTCCTCAGGACCAGTGTTGAGCAAGTAATTAAGATGTGTTCAGGAACTCCTCACTCTATTAAATAGATTTCAAATCTATAAAAAAAGAAAGAAATGGGACAGTTTCTAGGGAACAGAAGACCCACAATGACCCAGACAAATATTTTATAATTGCAAGCAGTTAACTTACAGCACACACACTGTATGTAAATCTTGGAATACACATTTTTGGCTTTTTCAGAGACTTCTAACAATATTTGTAGGGTATGGTTCATACTTCTAGGAGAGTCGGGTTGGGATAGATGTGAAGAAGTATATACACAGACATTGAGGCGTCGATCAATTCAACAAATTGAGACTCAACGCGTCAATATCTTCTCTAACAAATGATTTCAAGCACACTGATTCTATGGAAACACGTTTCTCTTGGAAACTACAAATAGGGAGTAAAATTAAATGATTGTACATAGAATAGTACTGTTTTTTTTATCGTACACGCTGGCATTGCTCTGGTATCCCAGCTGTGAGCAAGCTCCTGGTTAATGAAAACCAGTGGAGCGTAGTCTCAAAAAACCTGAGAGCCACTAAGATAAATTTAAAAAAAATGTATTGTAACAACAATATACTTAAGATACAGGCGTAAAATGCTAGTTCTAAAGAATGTAATAGTGCCAGTTCAGCAAAGTAAGCAGTACAGTCCAGAGGGACGGAGCAGTTGTCCAACAACAACTTCTGTGACCTAATTGCACAGTCAGCACCCTACAAGACACTGCAGTGTCACTATCTTAAACATCTTGGTAACACTGCACTTTTAGTTAATGGTAATTAGCCACATGAAGCAACTCTTTGATCAAATGCACATCAGCCCACAAAGAAGATGAGAAAAAAGAGAAAAATAATGTAGAGCTTGGAAAGATGAGTGAAATGGAGCAAATGGCAAATACCTGACAAAGATTTTAGAAAACTGATTGAATCTGATCTGTGACGATTTCCTGCATGTCTTTCTCACCTAACTGTTATGTCAAAAAAATGTAGGGGGAAAAGTCCAAAAAATTATCTTTAAAAAAATATATATATAACTGTATATTTATTCTGATCTTTTGACGATACTGTGTAAGAATGCATATGAACACATTTATAACACCTAAAGAAGGTTTTTAACAGCTGTTTGAAAGATCAGAGAACATAGATTACTTGTTGTATCAGTTTTCTCTGACACGTTGTTTTTGGGCTGGATCAGAGATGAAGATTAATTTTGTACAGCTATGAAAAATGTTTGTACATTGCGGCGACACAGATATGAATTTATTGACCAATATATTCGACCTTTCACTCAACACCGGCACTACTGAAAGGCAAAAACAAATTGGTTTAGTTCAACTTCACATTGGAACCTCACTGTGTGTCACAGCATTTTTCATGTCCACTATCCAGTAATGTCTTACTTTTTGTTAAAATGTCATGAATCCGTTCTTTCACGTTCCAGCAGTCGAACAGTGCTCATTCGTTCTTACAACTGCCATCTTGCTGTAACGTAATTAAAGGCAAAATGATTCCATAATTACTTGGGAGAATTCCTTTGCATGGTTTTGGATTTGACGATGTCACACATGGAAGATTAATGTTGTCTAACAGTGAAACAACCAGATATGATGAAATTAGTGTTTATAGTGCACTGACAGACATATTGAGCAACAACCTAAGTGACTGAAACTTTGTCAAGCTTTGAGTCACAGAAAGAGAAGAACTACTATTACATCACATATTACTGGATACACAGCTACTAGGATATATTTAAAAATATAAAAGCAGTTTATTCAAATATAATTTTAATTTGGCATCACCAGACAAAAACATTGAATCAATGCTAACACAGTATATTTTATTTTAATTATTTAGCAGAGTTAAGCAGCAATAGGCTTAAAAAAAAAACCTGTCTATGGTCTTTGGGCAGGGGCTGCCAGCAACTGTTTGATTCAATAAAAGATTAAACAATAATAACAACAATTATTATAATAATAATAATATTAATAATCATCATCATCATCATCATCATCATCATCATCATTATCATCATCATCATAACCGTTACCGTAACCCTAACCCAACCCCTAACCCTATAATAATAGACAGTTTTAGAGTATAAAATATTGTTTGTATGATCATAATAATATATTATTTTATAATACAATAGGCAAAAGAATAGTATAATAACTTCCTGCAGCTGACAGGGAAAATCAATATTAACCCTGACTGCAAGCCTAACTCTTTATTCTGTTTACTTGTGCAAAATTAGCATATTATAATTAATTATTATATTATAACATATGACATAATGTGATTGAATATAATATAGTCTAGATGGTGGAGCCTGAGCATCCTGTCAAGTACATTTTTTAGGATTTTTAGGATTGGTATATTGTATTTTCCTACTTTATTTCCTCAAAAAATCCTCCCCCTGTCAAGTACAAAGCATCTGTTAAACAATAATATATCATACAAGTCATACCCTTCCGCACTGAATAATAAATTTACTTTCAGCTGTCAGCATCATCAATTCAGTTTGCTGGAGAGCTGAAAAGGAAACATATTTAACTCAAAATAGGACTAATGCTTAACCCAACCTGACAGTAAAATTGCATTTACCACAATTTCTATATTTTAGTATTTACATAATTAAAAGGTAATTGTTAGTTTTGTGTTCATAAAGTGTGTTTTGTTGTTTGGTTGATTAGATACTAAATTGAAATTTCAGACTTGGTAAAGCTGCAGCTGCTGGATTAAACCTGCAGGGATAATGGAGGGATCTTGTTACAGACTGTCCCAGTTGTATACATTATTCACAGGGGACAACTTGTGTGTTTTGTGCACCACTCTCTGTAAAATCTACATTAGGTTTGTTGTCGTTTTATAGCCTGTCAAGATAAAGAAAGATGGCCATGGTGCGTTGCTCCAGTGACCTTACCATCACTTTCTTCAATCTCTTTAATCTAATGGATGAAACCTTGAAAACAGGGTTGATCTCAGTTTACGGGAGAAGAGGAGGTACATTTGTATCTGTCCTGTTTTGACATGTAAACAAATCATACACTCACAGCACTCTTATGGAAGGCTCAAAATTGTACGCTGAGATATTTACTCAGCAAAAAAAATGATTAAGCAGCGTAGTCATTTTCATTATCGCTTAACTTGAATTTATCCTCTGCTGTTTAATGAGACAGCTTGATTAGCATCTCATAACCTTGGGGCATGAAATGGATTTCCAATGGCTGATACTGTCTGCTTGTCTCAGTCCAGTGCTGGGACTAATCTGCATGTGTGTGCATGGGAATGTAAAATGATTTCTCCCCTTTTAATTAGAATCACTTTGATTTGGATAGAAACCAAATGGACATATTTTTGCTCATGTCACATTTAAACAAGCTTGTTGTTTTTTTCTCTGTGGGGTATTTGCTTTAACTGTCCATTCTGCAGGTACATTCAGTACAGTACACAGGCTGCACAAAACACATTGAATTGTATGTTGTCCTTGTGGGCGCCACAATTTTGAGCTTATCTGTCTTGGTGTGTTGTGACCTTTAAATAGTGCAGCAGCTTTGCTCTACTCAAAGAGGAATTCCAGTTTTGTCTGCCCAGAGATGTCATTGTCCCAAAGAAAGGACTATCATGTGGAAAGGTGTTTTGCGTAGATAAGTGCTGAATACAGTAGTGGGAGCAGAGTGTGGATTAAAATTAAGCATTTGTACGATAGCATCACAGTTCCACTCTGGGATTTCACTGAATTAGTGTTTGTGTGATGACTTTGTCTGCCACAATGAGATATAATAAAGATAAAATGCCTTCCCATGTTTAAAATTGCACTATATTTACAGTGACCCAGCTCTATATCAAATGACTACAATGTAGTTTGTAATGAACAAAGATAATTATCACAGACTCTGCAGTTCCCTTCAGCTCTATGGAGCATTTTGTGTTTTGCAGCTCATTGTTTTGGTTTTAAGGCCTCTCACCACTCTCATCAACCTTATTTCTCATGGCAACAGGCAGTTGATAAAACCACTAATGCTACTTGCCTAGTACCATACAGCGGACATAGTTAGAGAATATAGCCGCAAGCGGCAATTCGCGTGTACAAACCTTTTTTCTTAATAGCAACTTCAAAGTAATTTCACACATGTGGTCCAACGTCATTATAAAACATATCCTGTAAGCTTTGAAATGATTGGAAAAACAGTGCACTTTGTTTAAAATGCCTACAACTGATTTGTGAAAAACATTTATTTTCAATTCAGTGTGATATGTAACTCAGTCAAGCAAGTGCTAATAAAGCCGCAAGCTGCAATTCCAAGCTCAAACCATGATTTGCGTCATTCCAAGTCCAGTTATTTTGCATTTAAAGCGCCCCATAGTGGTCAATTTGAATTAGACTTGCAGCGTATATGTGTGAGGTGATTATGTAGACATTTCCTGGAAGTTCTATGTTGATTGGACAAACATTTAGTCATTTATAGCCTGATTTGCGCTATAACACCTGCAGTTTGTTTGCATTTATAACGCCCCCTGGTGTTCAATTTGAATGAAACTTTCAGGGTGTGGTTCATGTACTTGTGAGGACACATCCTGAGAGATTGGTGATGATTGGACAATGAATATGTGATTTATAGTAAAATATGTGTAATGCCACTCACCTATCTTGTGCTTTTAGCGCCCCCTCTAGCTCATTCCAGGTCAAGGGAATTTGAGCGGCGCGGCACATGACAAATAATAATAATAACTAAAACAGACAAACATAGAAGGGTTCTACCGCTTCGCAGTGTGAACCCTAACTAGCTAGTAAAGGGTGTGAGGCAGTTAGCAGCTAAAGAGCCAGGTGTCTTTCTCAGGCGTTGGCTGAAACCAGACCAAAGCAAAACATGAGAATCAATATTGGACTTACATTTATCAGATGGACATAAACATGACTCTCTTGTGATATGCTAATGTCATGTTTCACAGCTTGTTCCACTGTCCCAGAGTGGTAAAAAATTCAGTTGATGTGAGGTAGTAGTTTTTGAAAGTCACAGTTTAATTTACCCTTGTGAAAAGTTAAAAGGGATTCAATTTAATAAAAAGTGGTGTTTGTTATTAGTTATTTAAAGGCTTGTTAGAGACTTGTAAGAAAACATTGTGTGGATTGATTTTCTTTTGCTCTAACAGGAAAGCAATGTAGCTGCTGCTCTGACAGCAAAACACAGCTTGTCTGGAACAGTTTAATGGTCTTAGACAGCATTTGTAGCGTTGCGTCACTTTGCCATTGCTGGCTGCTCGTCTGTATTGATCTTGGCTGAAGTTGTTTGCCACCTGTTAAAATATACAGGGATTGTGATATTTGTTGTGTTTACTGTCTGTATGCATGCAGGCCATCTGGGCGACAGTTAAGGGTTTACATATTAATGGGAGTTGTTACATTTCTCAAGCTCCTGTTTGTTGTGATGCAGATGTCACGCAGAGTAACGCAAATATGCAATTGTGCCAATAAACACACAATTATTCTTTTCTCTGTGAAATGCATTGGAACTGTGAATAAGTGTCCTGACGTTGTTTTAATAATGTTTTGAACAAGACAACATCTTTAACTAACAGTTGTAATGTAAAGTCATACCTTAATGGCCTATCTGATACCACTAAACCGGGTGAACAGTAAATCCCCTCCCATCAAACAAACACTCTTCTGCTTCCTTTAATGTCTGTGGAGCTGATAGGACACACTCTTCTGACACACTCACACCCCAGTCATCCATAGCTGTCATTAAAGCATAAACCTCTACCTGAGAATTTAATCCTCCTATCAGACAGGACCTGGACTTCCCCAATAGCACAGCTCGCTAACCTGGCAATAAGTGCCTCGGGACAGCTGCAAATCATGCCTGGCCCCAGTGAACTGCATTAAAAGGCGGCCACCGTGCACATTTTACAACTTAAAAGCCAAAAAGGTTTTTGTGTTATTGGATCTGCTGTGCTACAGTTCCTTGAAAAGTTTCTATATTTTCATGCCTTCCATGGAACTGACCTTATAACACTTTATTGTCTGTTAAGCAAAGATATTGACAAGGGAACAAATTGATGTTTATATTTGTTCTTTCTGCAATCAGGGACCCTATAGTGCCTCCTGGAGGGCAGTAGTTGGAGTCCAGGAACATTTTTTTAGCCAGTCTGACGGTGCGTGATGCATGTCTTTCAGTGAACTGAACGCCACTCCACTTAGTTGCCCACCAATTTGTAACAGATTCCACGGAGCTGTACTTAGAAGATGCACTTCATTGTATTTCTATGATCCTGGCCTTCGGATGAGCTGAGAGGCCACCAAACCAAACTGAGCCTTCCTACTGCAGGATGCTTTGAATTGTTGACATAAAGAAAAGATACAGAAGATTTAAAGGATAATTCCAATCGATTTTAACACGTAGCTCTGTTGATTGTAAATTTGGAGTGCTGTCAGTAGCAAGGAAAATGAAAACAATCGGTGCTGCACCGAGTTATCCTCCTGCTAGATTTTGCACCCAACAGGCTTAAACAGGGCAAGTTTTAAATGTGTTTTTAGCCTTTAAACGTGTTCAAAATATCATTACCAGTGCCTACCCATGTGCAGTAATTCCTTCAAAGTGAACACAGCGAATTTGACTGCTGCAGATGTGACATATAAGGCATAAAAGTTATGTTAATTCAGCCAGTGCACATACCTTTGTTTATTTCCTTTTTTCCGGTGAATTCCACACTAGTCAACACAATCTACAGCAGTCAAATTAGCTGTGTTCACTCAGTAGGAATCACTGGACATGGGTAGGCACTGGTAATAGACATTTTGATGATTGATGTTGATGTTGAACATGTTGGGTGCTAACTCTAGCAGGAGGATAACACGTTGTAACACCGATTGTTTTAATTTTTCTTGCTACTGACAGCACTACAAATTTATAAACAACAGAGCTACGTGTTGAAATCGATTAAAATGTTCCTATAATCAAGTGGGTAAGCAAACCGTAGCTCATATGGCACCATTTTAATGCTACCAAGCACTCCATTGACTGCCATTCATTTTGACGCCGCTTTGACAGCGAATAACTTTACATCTGAAGCGTTAACAAACTTTAGTTGTCCTTTGTTTATTTATAAAGAAACACAACAATGTACAAAATGCTCCATTACCTTATAGCTCAAGTTATAGCTCCGTAGCAGAGTCTACTTGAGAGTCTGATTTGTCGACTTGCATAGTCGACAAATCACCATATTGTCAGGAGAAGCTCGCAGACAGTTTGGACTTACATTAGCTGTTTAGATTTATTTGCTAATGTTAACTAGCATTTTAGTTAGCAATAATTAGCTTGTGCCTATGTTATCTCTGCTATCCGTATCTGCAAGGTTGGAAATGATTGCGATTTCTCTTGGCACAGCTACCAGATGACTTACAACTTTCAGACAGGTTGCCCACGTCACATCTACTGTACGTCATCAAGCTCAGTTGGAGGCTGCGCAGTAACGCTCAGCTATCACCGGAAAAGTGCTTCTAATAGCCTTCACTGGTCTCTGTCCAGAGCAACGGGATCTGTTTGTCAATTTCTTTAACTGTCTATGGATTGAATGACATAGAGATTTATTTGGTAGGTAATACATCTGATTTCATATACTAATTTAGTAAAAAAAATGTTTTCAGGGCTCTGGGTGACAAGTGACAAGTTGCTCTCACCTGAGACCATTGTCAATGCATACGCAGCATGCAAAAAATGATACTGTTACACTAGTCTGGAGATCTTGTCCTGTCCCCCTCCACCCAAATGTCAAACTCCGCCTATGGTTCACAAATGTCTCAGGTCTTGTAGGGAACTGTAGTGACGTGGTATGAAAGAAAGATAACATGCTACAGCCTGCAGCAGTAAAAGTGCAATGCATAAATCCTCTTGAATTTATAAATATTATCTTTGAATATTAACAACCTTATGCTTAGGGATATTGTTGTACTTTACAGATGCAGTTTCAAAAATATCAGTCAGTGCTTCAACATTTTCCAACAATGAGCATCGGAAGAGAGCTGTTGTCTACATACAGTATCAGGCTCGGGAAAGGACTTACATTATGTTACACTGCACTATTTGTTGAAAGGAAACAATACATTTTTAGATAATTTACTTGTACTCATTTTAAACATAGTGAAAATGATGAATATGAAACCAAAGAAAAATGTTCTGGGTTAGAACCTGCTGGCCGGCTGGGGGTCTTTCTGTGTGGAGCATTTTTTTCTGGTTTCCTCCACATGCCAAAGATACATATGGATTTGGTGGCAACTCTAAAATGCCTGTAGGTGTAAGGGGGAATGGTTTCATGTAAATATTTGGTTGTTTTCTCTGTATTATCAGAGTGTTTCTATATTATATATCTGCATTTGCTTTGCAGTGCATTGAGCATTCAAGGTCACCATACCTGTCAGTTGTGAGGAGATTTTTTTTTAAATCATTGTAATCTTGTTCAAACATACAACTAAGGAACAGGCTTCATTCACTGAGATTGTTGTGAAAAGTGCTTTGCTCTGCTGAAATAGTGACTTTGTGGATTCACATTAGTGTTGCATGACTCAATCTTCACCTCCTGCCTTAAGCCATGTAGACTTCTACAACACAGAACTTTATTAAAATTACTTTTCAGAATAAATATGGAGATTAATGTATTAGATACGTCATACACAAAAGCTCTCAAGTACATGTTTGTGTAGCAATGACACTGTGACGTACAAATAAATACATCAGTGCATCCATTTTACCACTATTTGTTCAATGTCTCAAATGTCTGTGTGTAATTGTTGTATTCACAACAGCCTCGCATCCAAATGCTGCATAGTTGTCAGCTGAGACTGCAGGGGGCACATTGCATCATTTCAAACCTCATTTAACACCGAACCGTGCCCCTTTCTAAAGCCCAAATTGCTCGCCATGGAGCAGCAGAGTGGCTCCAGACATTCATTAGCTTAATGAAAACAGGCCACTCTTCGCCTACCGCCCAGCGAGCACGCACTCGACTTAGCTGCAACGACCATCTGCTCTCACGCTCCCTGCCAGCTATAGGATAGTCCTGTCAAAGAAACCCCTGTGAAGAAAGGCATCCGCAAAGGTGCCTTAATCATTCATATCAGAGGACAGGCAAGGACAGTTTTTTTAAAGATGGTCTCATCTCTGCATCCCTTGGCGAATCCCTAACGTAAGATGTAACGTTCACCCATGATGTTAATGATGTTCATAAAATAAGCTGAGTTTGCAGTTGTCAGAGTAGAGTTGCAGCAGCCACACAGCTGGCAGTGAAGTTATTATTCGCTCAGCCACAGTGGGAGAAGCTGTTTCGTGAAAAGGTTAATATCATTTTAGGGTTGGCCAGAGTATGTTGTGGTGGGCGGCTAACCACCTGTTCAGCTCGGGAGGTGGTCTCTTATCATCTCATCTGGCAGCAAACATTTTAAAGTTGATCCATTTATTACAATTACAGAAATAATGTTTGAGAGAGCAAAAGTAATTTTTAAAGGGCTTATTTCAAGTAAAAGATTCTCCTGTTTTTTAAATGATCTTATGCTCATATTTTATTCAGAAACAACCCATTTGTCTACAGCTGTGAGTTTCACCTCTCGGATTAATCACCGCTAATCTCAGCACTGTTGTGCCTTCAACAACCCAGAGCTACTTCTCTCAATATGAACACTAGCTGGTGCACAGCGAGAGGGAAATGATAGTCAGAGCCCCGAGGCTTGAATCTGATAGTTTGTCATCTGGATAGTATTACTTAATTTCCCACTGGGAAGAAACTCATTATTTCTGACATTATTTCAGCACTGACCTCTGGAACAGTCTCAGGAACATTATTGGTTTGAGCCCATGTTCCATTTTATTTTTTTTCTAGGCACGACATGGATGACCCTAAATGCCAATAAGATACATGACTAGCGAGGGCACAGTTCAAGCAAATGGAGGGATGCCTACATTATGCTGGACCGCAGCTGAGAGTCCTATTCACCTTTAATGTGCTGTACATACAGAGCACAATTCCATTGATTTATCACAGGCTGCGTTAAAGCTTTTTCTCACATGATGAATGGGGAATGGAATGTGAGATTATATTGATAATAGATGAATAATGGCCAGCACACATATTTTATGGTTGACCTTTTTCAGAGGTGTGAAGTAACGAAGTACAAATACTTTGTTACCTTACCTAAGTAAAAACTTTGTGTATCTTTACAGAGTAATTATTTTACAGTAGACTTTTTACTTCTACTTCTTACATTTTCACACAATTATCTATACTTTCTACACCTTACATTTTAAAAATAGCCTCGTTTCTCCTATTTCAGTTTGGCCTCTTTTCATTCTGTCTTGTCATTGTTAAAAAAAAAAACACAAAAAACCTATCCAGATAAATTGTGCCATCCGGATAGAGTGAATTTGATTGTGGTTGGATGAGAAATATAAACACATACCATTCCGACACCCGATTGGTTTGTACGCGCTCCATTCGCACCTGCAAATGACACAAATCACGTCACACTCCAGCAAGGAAATAGCAGATGTATGTAGCCTGGAACAAAGATTTCCGTGGCAGAGACTCAAGAGAACTCGAGCGAAATGTCCCAACCAAGTACTAGCTAGGAGGTTGGTAGCCAGGGAGACGAGCCAACCCTTCTGCATCCCTGTCCGTACCTGGAAAAATTTCTTGAAATGGTTGGATGCAAAAACATCTCCTTTTGAATGTGCTGCAGGCTCTGCGCAACTGCTACCTAATTGTTTCAAAAACTCACCGTCTAATTTGAAAAAGCATATTGATATTATTTTCCCCCCATACTTTTATACTATAAGTAGTTTTGAAACCAGTACATTTACACTTTTACTTAATTAAAAAGCTTAAGTTGATACTTCAACTTCTACAGAAGTCTTTTTATACCCTAGTATTTAAACTTCTACATGAGTAATGAATGTGAATACTTTTGATACCTCTGACCTTTTCTCCAAATGGATGAACTTCCTTTAACATCCAACACAAAAAGACTGCTTCAGAAACCATTGTTTTTACATTTAAGTCAGCTTTTTCATTATTTGTCCTCTTCCTACATGTGTTAGAAGCATTGATAAGACGTCTGATTGCTTTTTTTTCTTCCTGTGTCACAGTTTAATTTTGTCGGAAAGCTGCTGGGACCACGGGGAAATTCAATGAAACGATTACAAGAGGAGACCGGAGTGAAGATGTCCATCCTCGGCAAAGGGTCCATGAGGGATAAAGGCAAGGTAAGATATCAATTTATGTTGAAATATGGTTGTTGGGCTGGTCCAAGATATGGATCAAGCTGAAATATTTACAGGAACAAGGTGCTTGAAATTTCACTAAAGCACCGAGGAATACTCTAGCCAACAACATCTGAGCTGTAACTGAGATGAATAACACCCAGAGTAGAATTAATAGCTTTCAGTTGACAAACATATGTAGGAGGAAATGGCAATGTTTTTCTGTGTGTTGTTTAATAGCATATTCTGTAATAGTCAATTATAAATGCAAAGTAATGAATATCTTTGCCAAAGTCATTTATCCTGCTGACTTGTGGTCCCCTGGAGCCAAACTTATCCGAGCGTGTACACAGACAGTCTGCTGGATCTGGTGTTCACGCAGCTCTCAGTGTACTGGCATAGAGTTACATCGCTATTATTACTGCACAGCCTCGGATTCAGACATCTATAGCCATGACAAAACAAAATACTTCCAGTGTTGCTACCTCTTTGGTGTAACTGGAGATGCATTTCAGTCATCAAGAAGGTAAAATAATGCAGAGGCTGTTACAACTACTTTAAAGTGTCTATAATCAATATGTTATAATAAACAATGTTTCAAATGACAATGTGAAATCCAAATCTGCAGCATCCCTCGGCTTTACAGAGCTTAGCAAGTTTCAACTGTGCAGTCAATCCTCCAACTTTACTGTTTTGGTTTACCCACACCACTCATAGCATCCTTATTGGCCTCAGCAGACTGTTTCCAGTAAGAAAAGCTCTGAAATCTCACAAACTGTACACTAGCTGCTCAGCACCAAACAGCAGACGGACACAGTTAGTGACTAGCTGGTGAACATAGTGTATCATTTACCAGATAAGTTGGTAGAGACCAAAAAGTGACTCCAAGTAAAAGCTAATGTTATTTATTATGTGTTTACAACTTCTTTCAGTTGCCCTCAGGTCACCAAGGTTTAAACAAATCTTTGTGATTATACTGGTTGTGCATATTAAATGAAGTTTATTTAAGAAAACTCACCTCAAAGTCCATATATTAGCTATCCTGGTATATATATATATATATATATATATATATATATATATATATATATATATATATATATATATATATATATATATATATATATATGACACTTTGTAAAACAACATAAAACAAGCCTCAAAAGTAAGAAAAATCATTTTAATTGACAAATAAGTGGGATTGGATATTAATTCTTGACTTTGGGATCAGCAGAATACAAAAGAAATTCCCCTACAAGATTCCTTGAGCAGATGGATTTGCCCAGTTTTCATGGACGTGCATGGCAGGTGCAGTAATACAGTACAGTAGTTTATTACTGTAATTGTAATTGTAGTAATACATCTTTTCCAGCATCCAATTCTTTTACTTGTATGGGCCTGTAAAAATTGCAGTTTGAACCATGCAGTCTAGATGACTAAACTTTAGTAAACTTAATAAAGCCCCAAATGATTTAACCACAGTGTGGCTTTGTAATTAGAAATTATTGGTAAAACCTTTTTGCATTGATTTCCATTCTAATTGTGAGGCTGAAAGTCTTCACCCTGATGAAGGTTAAAGGCACTGAGACGTGTCTTTGCCATCACATTTTTGAATGTGCCTTGGCCAGTGTAGGAGTTCATTTAAAACTTTGGCTTCCTGCCACTAAGTCCATTCAGTTTACCTAAGCTTCATGTGCTGTATTAACTTGTTTGCAGTGTGTAAAATTAAGTAAAGAGGTGGTAAAATGTAAAATAATAGCATGCATGCAGTAATAGGTTGTAATACTGCACTGCACAGTACAGAAAGCAATGTGACTTTTTATTATGTTATAAATCTATTTCTAAGTGCCACCAGTATCACTAGCATGGTGTATTTGTTTCAGTTTAAGGGAGATTCATGGTGCCGTGTGCACCACAGAAGAAAAATAATAGACCACTAACAATTGTTTCTGACCAAAGGCCGGCTATGTGACGAACTGATTTTGCTTGATGTTTTCTGTGTGCTATATTCATTTTGTGTACAATCTGGGCAAGTCTGAAGGACACTGTGATGAGACTGACACCTAAAGGTTGTGACTGAAAGGCTGTCTGCCACTCCAGGCAGCTGGTCACATGGCAGTGTGGTACAGACATAGCAAAAGTCCAATAACAAGCAAAAGCTGTCATCACACATTTCTACCATTTCATCCAGTAGGGTATTATCTCAGGTTTGGAAATTTTGCATCAGAGCAACCCACCCACACATATGGTCAACACAACACACAGATATACTGTATTAGCCTGGTTTACATGGTGCTGAGCCATTGGGCTTAAGCAGAGAGTCCTCATTTTACCTCTCTTTTCTAGACTGTACAATTTAAGCAAACACTTCAAGGTTAGAAATCATTTTATTTTGCAGTTGCAATCCTTTATAACAGTGCAAACATACAATATTGATTGATTTAACACAGGCATACTGCAGTCACAGTAGCTAATGTAAAGCTGTGTGTGTTGCTCCTGCTGTAATACTCTCCCAAACATTTCAGTGACACTATTGAAACAACTCAGAAACAAGGTAATCCACCCCCATATGCACATTTCAATTTGATTCATAATGATTTATTCTCTATGATTATTCTTTATTTTTTTTTAATTAAAGCTGATTTCTCCTCTAGAGTAGAGAACAGCCTTGTGATGCAAGGACAAAAGTTTGAATCCGGAGATTGGCTGGCATTCTCGCTTCTCTTAACAGCCACCATCGAGGTGTCCTTGAGTGAAGCGCTCAGCACCCAACGTTTTCAGAGCACGATGAATGAAAACAGGTCAAAACAATATATATTTTGTCATAATAATAACCACTACATTGTTAAGTATGTAGCAGCCAAATTTGTAACTCACACAAGTAGAAAAGACGTCTCCACTTCAGATTATTTGCTTAGTGTAGAATCAAATTTACAAATTAACTTTTTTTTTTTTTTAAACTCGAGCTATATTACAGATCTTTTAAGTCTTTAAAGCCAGTGCCTCAGGCAGGGGCCTCTCAGGGCCTGGGTAAACACTGAAAGGTGATTGGACTTTTCTTGTCATCAGACTGGAACAGTTTGCATTAAGAGTTTGGATTGACATCTTTTGTTTACATCAATGTCTTCTTGTAGACTCTATTTAACTCAACGCCCCCTATACAAACTGAACACCTCTTTGCATCCATAATTATTTCCCCAGCGTTTTTCAGCATTTATCCTGTGTAGCTCTCTTGCTTTAAGGATTCATACCGTGTGACTGATGTTGTGTGGTCCCTGAAACACACTGTGGGGCTACACTAAAACATTAATCCAGCAATGTAATGAATGTTTAACCAGACTTTTTTTGAATGTGTAATTCTCTTTTGTTTGTATTTTTGCGTTTTTAATATAATATCATATTGAAAACCTTGCCAAACTTTTTCTCTATTCTTATATTCTTGGGCTATATAATTAACCATTGTCATGGTGACACCTGCATAATTTCCCTCTCCGTTCTCCCACATAGACAGAGGGATATATCTGTGTGTGTCAACTTGTCATGCCCAGAGATTGGAAGTAACAAAGTACAAATACTTTGTTACTGTTCTCTGTACACTGTAGATTTTTCAGATATTTTTACTTTACTATTTATTTTTGTGCCGACTTTCTACTGTTACTCCTTACATTTTAACACAAATATCGATAACAAAATTGGCTCGTTACTTTAGTTTAAAAAAATTTCAGTTTAGCATTTTTATTTTTGTACCAAATTCAATCTAATTGGATGGGAATATCCGTTGCACTTGACGCACCACTACAAGACGACTCGACAAATTTGGCAGCATTCATTCGTGGAAAATCATTGTGGCTTGATTAGCACATAGTAGGATGGACGGCGACATGATTAAAAATGAGGAAAATGGAGATGCTAGAGATTTGGCAGACAAGCAGCAAGACATTCCTGACCATCCTCGGCTTTATGTGAGAGAGATATTTGAGATAGTAGGCATCAAGAATGATTCCTGGCCAATGTGTTGCGTAACTCTAAAACTATGGGGAATTTATTAATTAATGTCTGTTTAGTAATTCATATTTTATCCTTTATTTTCTTTCCAGAAGTCATATTTGAGCACACACACATACATGTAGATTCCTTCAAATGTTAAGGGGAAGATTAAAAAAGAGAAACTGGATCTGTAAATTCTCACAGAATCTTATTAACCTGGAGTCCCAGGCTCTGTCACAATAATTATATATGTGATTGGCCTCCATTTAAAATGCAGGCAATGGCATATAAAGAGCCTTTTTTCCATGTCCTTACTTTTTATACTTTAAGTAAATTTCCAAAACTTGTACTTTGTTACTTACTTCAGTAAAGAAGTAAAATCACTACTTCTACTTTTACCAGAGTATATTCCCGTACTCAAGAATCTGTACTTCTACTTGAGTCCGGGATGTGAGTACTTTTGTCATCTCTGGTCCTGCCTCACCTGTCCACCAGGCGTCCTCAGTGTGTTTTCCTGCCTGGCACACCTGTCCATCATCTGCTTATCAGTTTTCTGCCTCCCCAGCTGCACCTCTTTACCTTTTTATTTAATTTTTTGATGACTGTATGATCACTAAGACCCTTTTGAATAAACCTGTCCTCCTCAATCTGTATGTGATATCAATTCCCAAAACAGTATCAGTATAAGTTTTTGTCCCTTTTTTGCCATTTTGAAGGACAATATTTCTTTCATTGTGTTCCTTGATTTGTCCTCTTGAAGAACCTCATATCCATTTTGCACAAGCATTTACCAATTCATTCACTGACCATCAAGATGAATTGAACTATATATGTCATGTTTGGGTCACAAGATGTCAATAAATTTAAACATTTCCAGGAGCTGTTTTGGAGCCTGCAGAGCTTTCTTCACAACAAATCACAAAATGCAATTTCTATCGGGAAAAAAAAAAAGATTCACTGACAGCACCCGGGTGCCACAATCTATGACCGAGCTTCACTATCCAGTCCGTTTTTTTCTGTAGTTGTCAGATCAGCAGTAATTATTTACTAGAAGTAAATAATTCTGTTATTCAATACACAAGTGAGGAAAACATCCCATTTCATTAAGAAATGTTTTGTGTTTAGTGCTAATAAGCAAATGTTAGCATGCTAACAAACTAAACTACAAGAGTAAACATGGCAAACATACATGCTTAACGTCAGCACGTTAGCCTTGTCATTGAGTGAATGTTAGCATGCTGACATTAGCATTCAGCTCAAACTTTGGGCTTATAGTCACATGTAGCCACTGGCATTCTCAGTGGCAAACTTAAGCAGGTAGAGCAACAAAAAATAACCCAAACTGTCTCTAGTCATTAATGAAAAATTGCATTTTAATGCAATTAGATGATAAAAGTTGTTTTATCTATCATATATCTAGTGTTTGTCTTATAAAAGAATATAATTCTGTGTTCTCTTTAATGGCTAAAGATCTTTACTTGCCTTTTTTTGTCACAGGAAGAAGAATTAAGGAAAAGTGGGGAGGCCAAATACGCCCATCTGAGTAATGATCTTCATGTTTTAATTGAAGTCTTTGCTCCACCTGGAGAGGCCTATTCCCGCATGAGTCATGCCTTGGAGGAGATTAAAAAATTCCTAGTTCCAGTAAGTTTAATACTTATTTTTTCCAGCTAATTTTCATTTCCGTACGCCGTATATAAACATCAGTCATGCTGACTTGATCATTTCTCCACCAGGCTTAATAACGACAAAGAGTTTACATTATCCAGGATTTGTTATAAGAGTAAGATATAAGTGTGACGCTGTATATGTGTTACAACCACTACCCTGTAATGTCCTTATTTATGAATTAAAAATAATGTATTCAGCAATTAATGTGCAGTATGGGAAAAAAGTTGCAAGACTCCAGCAGCTTATAGCCCGGAGAACTTAGCAATAATTAATGTGCATGTTGTGTACTCTTGCTGAGTTTAAGCTGTAAATATTAATCAAGCTTTGCAAATGTGACAAGCCTAATAGAGGAATTGTGCTGCATGATTCTACTTTATGGAGTTTATGTTTCTTCTTATACTGAGCCAATGTATTTACAAGCATGTCTGTTCACTGAGCCAAGAGGATGATAATACTGCATCTGCACTGAGCAGTTCCAAGCCTTCCAACTACAAATTACGTAACACTGTCTGCCAAAAAACAAGTAAAGGAATACAGGGTTATTAATCTGCTCCTGTTTCTGTGTGTTGAAATTCAGGAAAAACACCCACTCAAAATAAATCACTGGACATGTCTTCCATGTCAAAAAGGTCTTTTTTCTTCAAACAGTTCTTCAAAGGATGGCAAATATTTCATTGGAAGTCAAGTAAAAGCTAAACATATTTGATCGTGGATTGTGGTCACTGTAAAAACTGCAGTAAATGCAATGCTTTACTGCCACACCGTCTTTCCAAGAATTTAAATTGCTGGCAGAGTCTCAGCTCTTGCTTTATTGCAATGCCTTGAGAAAAGATGAGGTACTGTGTATTCTAAATTAGTCTAAAAAGGATTGGCTGTAATACAGTTTTTTTTAATAGGTGCACACATTCAATGAGCACATACGGTTTAGGCAATACAATAGTATCAAGAACCATTTCAGTAAGATTTAACTAAGTGACATAAAGGCTGAAAATCCTTACTGTAGATGAGAATGCACATACAGTAGAATGTTAATTAGTGGTAGGTGGGAGTGGACAATGCAATCTCCAATGCTGATTGATTATTGTGTAACTACTGATTCAGCACCATTCACAGTTTTGTATAGTAGTACAGTATATTAATTTTAGAAATACTATACTATAATCTTTTTTGACATATCATACTTTGAATTTTTAATGGCTTTTTTCAACATGATAGATAGATAGATAGATAGATAGATAGATAGATAGATAGATAGATAGATAGATAGATAGATAGATAGATAGATAGATAGATATTGATCCCAAGAAAAATGGGAAATTACGGTGTTACAGCAGCACATGTAATAACGTACGTACACAACACAGAATATAAATATAAATGAGATATTAGGAAAAATATACATACATACAATATACATGAAACATTAATAATAGGAATAAAATAAAGGAACAAATATTTGAATATATACAGAATGGGAAAACCAAAATGTGCAACTGCTTAAATAATGCTAAAATGTATGCTAAATGTAAATAAACCAATTGTGCAGGTGGCATTTAGTGCAGTAGTGTGGTGTCTAAAAAGTCTTATCTAGAACCCGGTGATGACATGTTAAAAAGTGTTATTGCCTGTGGTAAGAAGGATTTTATACATACTAATGCTATTTTTATCGTAACTTCTTTGGTGGCACAGCGGATTGCATTTCTCTAACAGAAAAATAGAGAGTAGTTACTGCACACTCTGAGACTGGTTCGACTTTTAAATTACTTTTTTCTACATACTACACTATGACAATTTTCGACATACTATACTATGACTTTTTTATCACTTGTTTTCAAATACAATACTATGACTTTTTTAAGAATGTTTTTCAACATTCAATATTATGACATTTTTATGACGTTTTTCAACATACTATGCTATGATTTTTTTGCTCTACCATGCTAACACTGGCTCAGAAGTTAGCACTCCTGCCAACATGCAACCAGCAAGTAATCACTGCATACTCACACCCAGGCTCGATACCCAGTCCAGACTGGCCCTTTCCTCTTTGACTTTTTAACGGCTTTGTTTGACATACAATATTTTGACTATTTTGACATACTACACTTGTAAATTTTAATGGCTTTGTTTGACATACTATACTATGACTTTGTTATCACTTTTTTAGACATACAGTATATACTATGACTTTAATATCACATTCAATTTCAATATACTATACTATGACTTTTTATAGCTTTTTCGACATATTATATACTATAATATATATTTAGAATATTTTGAATTGATTTATTTCAGTAATTGCATGGTGTAACACATTATATTTATTCATTGCACACAGACTGATGCATTCAAATGTTTATTTCATTTAATTTTGATGATTTGAAGTGGCAACAAATGAAAATCACTGCGTCACTTTAGAATATTGTGTAAGGGTTACATTTTGAAGACACCTGGTGCCACAAAGTAATCAGCTGATTAACTCAAAACACCTGCAAAGGGCTTTAAATGGTCTCTCAGTCCAGTTCTGAAGCCTACACAAACATGGGGAAGACTTCAGATTTGACAGCTACGACCATCGACACATTGCACTTTCACAATTATTGCTGAAGAGGCTGGCTGTTCTCAGAGCTCTGTGTCCAAACACATTAATACAAAGGGAAGGAACTGTGGTCACTTTTGTACAAGCGATAGGGATCATTTTAGTCAAGATTGTGAAATGTGGACAGCTGCTGGAGTCAGTGCTTCAAGATCCACCACCAAGACGCTTGAAAGACATGGGTTTCAACTGCCGCATACCTCGTGTCAAGCCACTGTTGACCATACTCTGATGTCTCACCTGGGCTAAGGAAACTGGACTGCTGCTGAGTGGTCCAAAGTCATGTTTTCTGACGAAAGCAAATTTTGCATTTCCTTTGGAAATCGAGGTCCCAGAGTCTGGAGGAAGACAGGAGAGGCACAGGATCTTTGCCTGAACAGTGTAAAGTTTCCACCATCAGTGATGGTTTGGGGTGCCATGTCATCTGCTGGTGTCGGTCCACTCTGTTTCCTGAGATCCAGGGTCAACGCAGCCGTCTACCAGCAAGTTTTAGAGCACTTCATGCTTCCTGCTGCTGACCTGCTCTATGGAGATGGAGATTTCAGGTTCCAACAGGACTTGGCGCCTGCACACAGCGCAAAATCTATGCCTGGTTGGACCATGGTATTTCTGTTCTAAATTGGCCAGCCAACTTGACCTTAGCCCCATAGAAAATCTGTGGGGTATTGTTGCAGAATGCCAGACCCAAAAACGCAGAAGAGTTGAAGGCCACTATCAGAGCAACCTGGGCTCTCATAACACCTGAGCAGTGCCAGAAACTCATCGACTCCATGCCACGCATTATAGTAATTGAGGCAAATCCAACCAAGTATTGAGTATTGTACATGCTCATATTTTCATTTTCTTACTTTTCAGTTGGCCAACATTTCTAAAAACTCCTTTTTGTATTAGCCTTAAGTAATATTCTAATTTTCGACACACTTTTGGATTTTCATTTGTTGCCACTTCAAATCATCAAAATTAAATGAAATAAACATTTGAATGCATCAGTCTGTGTGCAATGAATAAATATAATGTACAAGTTACACCTTTTGAATGCAATTACTGAAATAAATCAAGTTTTTCAAAATATTCTAATTTACTGGCTTTTACCTGTATATTGTTTTTAATGTTAATTATTTTGTGGTACAGTGGATAGCAATGCTCCAACAGCAAACCAGGAAATAGTCACTGCGTACTTTAATCCAGGTTTGATACCCAGTCCAGTTTCTCCCTTCTCATGAATTTCTTTTTGACATACTATATTTTTATTTACATACCATACTTTGACTTTCAAATTACCTTTTTTCAGCAAATTATACTATGACAACTTCATCACTTTTTTCAACAAAACATTTTATAACTTTTAAATGACAATTTTCGACATACTATACTATTACTTTTCAATCACTTTTTTTCAACATACCATACTCTGATGTTTTTCAACATACTATGTTATCACTGTGTTCAACATAACTGCTTTCATGGCATACTTGCTAGGTGATTAGCACTCTTGCAAACATGCAAATATCAATTAATCACTGCAGGTTCAATACCCAGGCTGGCCTTTTATTCTTTGACTTTTACATGGCTTTGTTTGACATACAATATTTTGACTTTTTTTGACATGCTACACTTTTACTTTTGGCTTTGTTTGACATACTATACTATGACTTTGTTATCACTTTTTTAGACATATATATATATATATATATATATATATATATATATATATATATATATATATATATATATATATATACTATGATGTTTTTATTACTTTTTCGAAATGCTATAATATGTCTTTTTTCGACATACTTTACCATGAGTTGTATCGATATATTACACTATGACTTTTATCACTTTTTTCAATGTAATATGCTATTTCTTTTTAATGGCTTTTTTTCGACAGACTATGCTATGACTGATATTAACATGAATTATTTGGTGGCACAGTGGATGGCAATGCGAACCAGGATAGTTATAGTCTCTGTGTAGTTTGATTCCCAGTCCGGGTCTTTTTCTCCCATTTTTTTCGACATACTAGACTTTGAATTTTTGGCATACTATACTATTACTTTTTAATAATGTTTTTCAACATACTATGCTATGACTTTTTCAACATAACATACTATGACTTTTAAATGGCTTTTTCAACATACTTTGCTGGGACTGTTTTCAACATAAATTCTTCAACATAAAGACATACTATAATATGACTTTTTCATAGCTTTTTTTTCGACATAATATGCAATCACTGTTTTCAACATAATTGCATTTGTGGCACACCGGCTCACTGCTCATCAAACATCCAATTAATCACTGCAGTCTCATTCCCAGGCTGGGCCTATGCCCTTTGACTTTTAAATGGCTTTGTTTGACATACTATCCTACAACTTTGTTATCACTTTTTTAGACATACATACTATGACTTTTTTATCACTTTTTTCGAAATTCTATACTATGTCTTTAGACATACTTTACCATGCTGCTAACATGCAACCAGCAAGTAATCACTGCAGGCTCATAGCCAGTCCAGGCTTTTACTCTTTGACTCTTAGCCTTTTACTCTTTGACTTTTTAACAGCTTTTTTAACATACTTTGCTATTAATGTTTTCAACATAAATCATTTGGTGACTACAGCAAACCATCAAGTAGTCACTACACACCCTGACCCAGGTTCAATACCCTTGTCGTGATATTTTTTTCGACATACTGTACTTAGACTTTTCTAATATACTATATTTTGACATTTAAATTACTTCTCTCAACACACTATACTAAGGCATTTATCAACATACTATACTATGATTTTTCTATTATTTTTTCAACATACCATACTATGACTTTTTTAATGCATTTTCTGCAGAAAATACATTTTCTAGTTATAAATGCTAATCCAAACTGAAAGGATGGGTCAATGTTAATGTAAGTTATATCTTGCTCTTAATCCAATCTTACGTGTCCTAGCTTTCATTGTCTTTTCATCGTGAGTATGAATGAAACCCCAGAATATTTAGAAAAGTTAGAGAGGGGGAAAACTTCACTTTGTCCTGAAATTCAATCATCAATGTGATCAATAAAGTGAATAAAATGTTATAGCACATGCTTGCTGCTTCAGAGATCTTGGCAAAGGATTTGCAAATGAACTGCACATAATGTGACACAACAGGCATCTGTCAGTATCCAGTGACAGATGTTTCCTGCCTCTGGTGGAAAGTGGCAAGTGTGTCCTGCTTTTTATTTTGTTTTTATTGCTTCACTGTGTATTAACAAATATGGTTACTGGGTTGTTTTTGTTGTTGTTGTTGTTGTGAGTGCAAATTCAAGTAAATTGCTATTGGAGATGGGTTTGGTTGAAAACATTCAGCATGAAAGCTGAAGGTGTGGTGGTAGAATGACGTGGGTTTAACAGACCTCTGTTGTCCGCCGCTCATTTCTGCTTGAAGCTCGAGGCTGCATTAGTCGCTACTAGCATTACCACAGACAGTAAAAGAAATGGACACAGAAACACCATAGTCTTCAACGGAGACCAGTGGAAGTGAATTAGAAGCACTTTTCGGGTGATGGCTGAGCGTTACTGCGCAGCCTCAAACTGAACTTGACGACGTAGATGTAACGTGAGCAAGTCTTCTGGTAGCTGTACCAAGAGAAATCTGTTTGTGGATCAATGTTACTTCATATGAAATCACTTACCACATACCAAAATATTTCCAGTCCATCAAAACGTTGCTGAAATATTTGGTTCAGATGCTTTCATGGACTCTATGGGCTTCTCCCTGCCTCCACGTCCCCCAGATTGTCTGCGAGCTTCTCCTGATTATACGGTAATTTTTCTACTGTGCGACCGAAAGTTGCATGGTTATGTTTACAAAAACAGCTGCTACCGGGCCATATCTCACGTTATGGCCCGGTAGCAGCTGCCGTTATTCACTGTCAAAGTAACGGCAACATGAATGGCAGTCAATGGAATGCTAGCAGAAGAAGAAGAATTTCCCCATGGCAAGTACGTTTTCTGGATGCTCGCTTACCCCCTTGAGCATTACATACCCAAATCTCCAATCAAACTGTCAGCGGTCAAGTTGCATTCTGGGTAATATATGTGCCAAGTCTGCAAAGGAGGGAGAATGTTTTTGATTTGTTTTTCTTCAAAGTGGAGAGCAATTCTAAATTGATGGACTACTTTTTTAATCTATAAAACATCAGTTCGTTGTCAGCTCAGCATGTAAAATGTAGAATGCACCAAATACAAGTTGGCTCAGGAAAAAAAAAAGACTAAATTTATGAGCCACATTCATGATCGAGCCAGCTGGTGTGCAACACCATTGCTTCTTGCTGCTGGCCCAACAAGTAAACTAGTCCTTCTCAATAGGCCAATCAACACCTGATTATGTGCCATTATGCTTCAGGAACCAATCTCAAGAGACGTGTAGCTGTCTCCCACAATGACAATGTATGGTTAAGTGACTTGCGCTGCTGGTTGCAGCTGGCAATCTATCAGAGCATGTGAGCTTAGGTGAGAGACACTCATGACCATTTTTTCATTTCACTTGTACTCCTCTTTCTTCTCATCTAACTTTAAAGAAAAACTCAAATGTGGTCCATCTTCAACCAAAGTAAAATCCATTTTAAAATGGCATCATCCCTGTGATGTCTCAAAATAAATAGCCCTGTAAAGGCAAAGGTAACACTCACCAAGGGTAGAAGTAGACTTAAAAGTAGGAATAAAACATGCAAACACTGAACGCATGTGCATTTCTTTTTTGTTCAAATGACACTTCGGCCCTCAGGCTTTCTTAAAAGTGATAATTGTTGATCTTGAATGAAGGCCTGAAGGCACAAAACATCATCTGAATAAAATAGAAATGCATATGGAGCCAGAGTGTGCACACCTTTTTCTACTTTCTAATCCTGCCTCCCTCTGAGCTTCTATCTACAAAACAGGAAAAATGTATGGAAATTATTTCATTCTGAAATAAAAAAAACTGTGTGTATCTTCTGATATAAATCACAATTAAAAACACATTCACATTAACAGTGTGAAAATTTCCAGTTACAATTTACATGAATTATGCTGTGTAATTAATTTTGTCCTGAGCAGAATTAGAACACACAGGAGAGCAAGCTTGTCTGAACGGGAGACCTCATATCTGCCGTAAAACAAAATCTAACAACAGAAATGCTGTCAGTGCTGTCAGCTCTGGTATGCACCCTAAAAAAGAAAAGAAATGCAAACAGGAACCTTAATCAGTGGAATATTATAGATACAGACTGAGAGTGATAAGCACTGGAGAAGGATAGGAGCTCTTGCTCTCAGCTGGATACGCTTGTGGTCTTCATCTCAGGCCAAATTGCATTTTGGCAGACGGAGGGTGGCACAGATGCTTGAATAAGATACTGTATGTGGGAGTAATTTGGTTTTTCATGAAGTTAAACGTGAAGTCAAACTACAATATATGTGCTATTAAAACGTGACTGTTTTGTGTTTAAATTTTATGTAATCTATTTGATCCATGTGAGAATGAGCCTCATCACCAACATTGAAGATTGGCTTGATGTTGCAGAGGCACTTATGCAAAGATCCAGACTGCACAGGTGTTCTTAACAATGCAGGTCCAATTTTGCTGTGGAAATAAGAGAGGTGCAATTTGTGTTGTGAGTTAACTTTAAAGAACTTGACATTCATTAACATAGATTGTGTTCTATAATAGCGCACTATATATAAAGTATTAGTCAAAAGGTTGGACAGGCTTTCCTATTCAAGTGAATGAGAAAGTGTGTCCAAACTTTTGATTGGTACTGTTAGTATAAACAAATTTCAGGTTTCACATTGTGGTTCACTTAAATGCTTTGCTGCATTAGGACCTCGAAAGTATGTATTCAGCATCAAACCATGCACCCATGGTCATGAAGCAGCACAATAAAGTTAGACGCACAAGCACAAATCACCAAATTAGGAATTAAAGTTTAAACAGTTCTTTTGTTAGAACTCATGCTGAAAAATGTATGGGCATGGACATATGTGCATACAGTAAAACTTAACAAACATCATATCAAGATACAGATGATCAAGAACAGCTGATTATGTGCTGAACTGGACTGAAGAACATCTTTCAGTAAGTTGTTATTTTGCACCCAGCATGTGCTGTGCACTGTATGGATTTACGTTCTCTCTCAAGATGTAAAGTAAAGTTGGATTTTACCATTGATGTTATTGCAAACAACATTTAAAAAAAAAAAATGCACAGGTCTCCTTTCCACTGCTTTTAAAAAAAGTTTACACAGATGCCATTTATCTTTGTAAACTGAAACAAACTCATTCTCCGAGGGTGCCATTTCTGCAATATGAGTGCATGTTTGTAGAACCATACGTCCCTGTAAATTGACCTGTATGCATGCTGTGTAAGGGAACATAATGTATCACACATTTCAATTCTGCCCGTCCAGCAGTGCAGACACAACACTTTGTTAGAGAAAGCTGTTTCTGTCAGAGCTGTTTCTGAAACATTCCATTCACCAAATATGAGAGGGGTGTGCAGTCATCTAGATGGATGGAGATGGTAAGAGCTCTTTGCGTCAGCTGATCAAACATGCGATACATATTGACAAACATTTTGTTAGCTCTTGGAAATTGAAATTGGTTCATTCACATCACTCTGCCATAAATCTGAATATCTGAATACACTGTATATTACCACTGACTTCTTAGATCTGTCCTCTTAAGAAGCTAATGTTTATATACATCATCTGACATCTATAATGTAATAATAGTAATCTCATTAAAGTGGTATTAATAAAATAGATCAAATAGTCACTGTAGCTACCTTTAGATAACTATATTAGTTATCCAACAAAGACTGATTCAAAATCTGGAATTAATTTGTCTTTGTTTATCTCTCTAATATTTTTTCTGTTGGAGAAAATGTATTTACTCATTAAAATCATGTCACTAGATGCCTCAAGGTCTCAGAGGAGATCAACATCTCTTTGTAATTAAAGCTCCACTGAGACTGATTATCCAAAAATGCTGAATTCATTTTTATGTGGTATTGTTTGCCAGAAAAATGAGGCTACAGGAGCAGTTCTTTCGTAAATGGTCCTGCAGCAAGCAGACTAGCTCATATCACTGAGAGATAAGAAGAGAGATATTGCCCTTAGCCAAATGCTTAGGGCAATATATCAGTCAACACAGCCAGCAACAGAAACATGTAGCAGGTAGACAAAAACACAAGAGTGAATGGTATCACCAAGCTTCGTTTGCTGACCCCTTAAAGTTTAACTTTAGCTCTGTGAAGGGCATTGTGTGTGTTCACAGAGTCATGCATGGTCAGAGTTAATCTCAGTGAGCAAACAGTCTGACCTGAGAAGCCTCAGCATGGGGTTTATCTCTGTATACTCATGTTAACGCCTCTGTCAACAGTTAACTTTTACAAGCTCTGGCAGATTTGTTGTGCTTTGGATAAGCTGCCAGCTTTCCAATTAAAATCCCTGCCAGTCTCCTTCAAACCATCAGAGTGCTCTAGGCCTTATTAATTCATTAACAAGAGAAGCACATGTGTGCAGTGTATTTTTTTCTACTCCTCCTGTGATGTCAAGCTGTGTGCATCATATGGTCCCTGTATGATACATATCCTATTACCTTAAATGAAGTGCTCGAATAATGGGACAGAAAATTGAGGAAAATTATTTGGTTTTACGTTTTTGGTTATAAGGTGTGCCAAGTGGACACATATACAATTGTTTGTCCTCAATTCGTTCCAGCTGGGGACTTCTGTTGCAGGTCATAATTAATTAAATTTTCAAAATATTCAGTGCTTACGTGTGCCAAAATATTCTGCGTTTTTAGGAAGTGGTACTTTTTGTGTTTTTGTGTTATCAGTACTTGAATAATTTGGCATCATTGAACCTCTGCGTAGGAGAATATGAACTGTAACTATCTATGTTACTAATGCAAACATTGAACTGTAGCACATACGTTTGTAAATCGATGGTTGAAGATCAAACATGTGTTCTGGTATCATCTGGCCCAGGACCTTAAAGATTCCCTTTAGACATGTATTAAAACATATAAAAGTGCTCTGCTTGAAACAATTTGTGTCTGATATAGTTTCTTCACAAAAAAAGTTCACTACAACTAGTAAAAGATTATAAACAATTAAATTGTTTCTACTACTTCTCCCTCATTAAACTATGCATAATATAGGAATATGCAAAGTTTAAATGGGGCCCTGTGGAGTATTCTGTTTACATTCAGTATTACTCACCAAACCCCATTGTGTGTCTCACTGAGGTTTAAAGAAACATGTTGGGTGTGTTTCCTTCCTGGTAACACTTTGAAAAGCTGGTTTTTCATAATAGTTAAAAACCTGTACCTGTAACCTGTAAACAAATCCATGTTTACTGGCTTTGGGCTTTGGGATAGTGGGGACCCACACAAAGACGTTACTCCATAGTGTTAATAATTTAATTGAATTTGTTTATTAATCCCCATTGGGGAATTTACAATTTACACTCTGCATACACACTTGGTTAGTAATCTCACACACACGCTGAGGTCCTATACATGCACTAATGGAGAGATGTCAGAGTGAGTGGGCTGCTAGTTGAACCAGCGTCCTGAGCGGTTGGGGGTACAGTGCCTTGCTCAAGAGCACCTGACAGTGCCCAGGAGGTGAAGTGGCATCTTTCCAGCCACCAATCCAGATCCCGTATTTTTTTTTGGGTCCTGATGGGGACTTGAACCAGTGACCCTACAGTTCCCAACCCAACAGTGGTGGTTAGAGTCGCGAGCTTGTGACGAGAGGTCGTCGGTTCAATACCCAGACTGACAGGATAAAATCTGGGTGGGGAAAGTAAAAGAGAAATGTTTGTCCCTCCCTCATTATCACCACTTAGCACTGAGGTGCCCTTGAGCAAGGCCCTTAACCTCCAACTGCTCCAGGTATGAATGTAGTGTAACTGTGTGACTGTGATCAGGGTGCTCCTGCAAAACCATGAATAAATGAAGGTTAAAAAAAAAAAAAAGATTGCACATTTGGCTGCTAAAGTGTTGTCTGAGTCCACAAGAATTTTTACTTTCCACACATGTATACATTTACTGTAAAATTGTCTATAGAGTTTTACAGTTTTTGCCTTTCACACAGAATCATTTAAATCAAATAATAGGCTTTTGTAAAAGATTTGATTACATTCAGTGTCAAAAAGATGCAAATCATAGAGTTGACAACGCTGTAATATCCTAAGGACTCAGTATGGCGGAGGAGGGCTTATAGATAATGGAAATATAGTGTATCATGAAAAGAAGGTGAAATACCAGTCAACAATGACACCATCCACAGAATATTAGATTATACTGTGTGTATGAGCTGTAATCTGATTTACACAGAACCTGCACACCCATTAATGATCTGTCCTTGTCATATCAATGCACTCTACACAGAATTATATATAGAATCTAGAATCTATTATATCTAGAATCAATGTGCAATTAATTTACCTGGTAAAGCATGCGCCCCATGTACAGAGGCTCGGTTCTTTGCAGTGGAGAGGGAGTTGGACATGCAGCAAAGGATTTCAGGATGGAATCTAACCCGTCATCCTCTCTCTCCACTTTCAAGTCTAAGCTGTCCTGTCAAATAAAGGCCTAAAATGCCACAAAAAAAATCGGTTGTGTTTCAACAGAAATTGTTTTCAAATCTTTCACTGTTTAACATTTCTGGAAACCAGTTTTTGCAAACACAAATTGTTGGTCTTACTTTGTCTGTAATGACCTCTATTTATATTGAAATGTGTGTGTTTGGGGGGCTTTCTGGCTCTGCTTCTAGTGTCTGACACCCAGTAATACAGTCAGAAAGACCCAACAAAGGTACCAAAATTGGCTGTCAAAAACATTAAGGACCAAAGGTTGCTGCCTCCATTTTTTTTGTGTCATTTTGCCCGGGGTACCAAATATTGTGTGCTTTGCTTAAGTGTTTCTGAGAAATAAGCCTGTTTATCTGTCAGCAATGACAAGATAATGAAAACTGCTTCGTCCACTCCCTTATGATCTTTATCATCTTTGATAACGGGTTGAGAAAAATGGTTCAGAATCACAAGATAACGATATTTCGCACAACGTTGTTGAAACTGTCATTATGGGCTGTATGTGCTGACAAAATAAGCAATATTTTAGTTTTTTTCCCCTATGTCCTCGTTCTTCTCCACATACAGGTTTGGGAAATATATTCCTTATGTGGTCTTCCAGCCATCCAGAAGGCCATTTGTTGTCACAATCTTAAACACCAGTTCTGCCCCTTTTCCCTTTTTTTAATCATACTAATATACTGCTAACAATACGTCCACGGCTGTTTTGAGCAATATTTAAGGTTGTTTCCTACACTAATAATCTCTCCCCTGCATTTGTGTCCAAACAAAACCAAAAGAAAACATTCTTCATTGAGTATTCAATGCTCGGGCAACGCCATGTGTTTCCTGTGTGTGTCAAGATCATTTTGATCAGATGACATTTGCTGCTGTTGCGAGCATCTGTTGCAGTCAGAAGACAAATGTCCTTGTTTTTGAAACATGCTGTATTTTGTTCCCCACAGGACTACAATGACGAGATCAGACAGGAGCAACTGAGAGAGCTCTCCCTGTTGAACGGCTCAGACGAGTCGAGCAGAGGGAGGACTGTGCAAGGAAGAAGCGTACGACAAGCAACTACAATATCCACAGGGTAAAGTACTTAATACAGTTGTTTAAAAGAAAGGGGATCTGAAAGAAATTGAGAATTCATTCAAATTCAATAATCAGGGCTACTTAAAGTTATGATTTTTTGAAGGTTACTATTATAAAATGGGGCAGTCTTCATTTCAGAACACTTCTGCTGTAAAAGCTGAATTTCAAACTCAATACTTTTTGTTTTTTGTCTTACATGTTAAAACTTACAATCTTAACATGTTACTTACAGTTGCAATATGTACAGTTCACATACTGGTAATAACATAAATGGGTATTCCCCATTGTCACAGTTACAGACTTTACATACTTCCCTTAAAGCATAACTCTCGCCAAAATGCACCACTTTTAAGATTTACCATATTCTCGTTTTGGGTCAAATTACCTACAAACACTAAAAACACTGAAACTTTGCTTGAAGTATCACCAGGGGGCTCTACACAGGAACTTGAGCATTGAGAACATTGTTTGTGTATACAGAGTTTCTAAAAAGAGAGGTTTTGAACGATTCAATTTAGCAGTTGGTTTTTCCGGTTGCTCCCATCTCGCCAGTCAAAAAGAGCTTGTGTACACAAACAATGTTCTCAATGCATAGAGCCCCTGGTGATACTTTGAGCAAAGTTTCAGTGTGTGTAGTGTTAGCACTCCCATTCAAAAGTGGCACTTCCGTCCTAATTATGCTTTTAAACGAAGGTTTGACTGGGGTACATTTACAAAAAGACCCTAGGTTGTATTTTGGCGAGAGTTATGCTTTAAATGCTGTTTTAACCTGCCAGTCATTTCACAAGAATGACATCTGTGTTAAAAGGTTAGGGTTAGGGTTGTCCTCATGCAGAATCTCAATGGAAAAATATTAGATTCATAACAGATAACACAGTATCTCATTAGTTTGAAAAATGTACTGTTTTTCACAATTATGATAAAGATATGCAACAAGAAATGTATTTAATGACAGTCTAAACATGCAAACTCAAAACCGTTTTTTGTTACCTGTTGATAAAATCAAACATCAAAGCATTGATATGTGCTCATTTTTAAAATGTTTTATTTAGAGACATCCCTCTGGTTACTATTATTGCTAATGATGTGTTTCTCTAAATAAAAATGAGAAGAGGGGGATAAAAAAATCTCCCTTAAGAGCCACAGAATACATTATGTGACTGTTGGCACAGGTTGAGCAGTATTCCTTATGATGAGTAAATAATCAATTTGTGTAAACCAGTGGATTGCCTGTTTAAATCAACTATGTAATCACTCAAAAGTTGTCAAACCCACCCATTTGTTTTTCACTGCAATATGGTGCATACTAAAATGTTGTGTGCCCTGTTGTAAATGACAAATACAAATTTTAATAAAAAAGCAGGAAGTAGCCAGCTTCATTGTGAATTTTTAAATTAATTGGTTAACTGGCAAACATTTTTCAGGAACATTAACTTTTTTTTTAGTTATCTTTCTCCTCAGGTTAAAAGTTGTAACAGTATTTGCTTCTTTTTTTTTTTGAAGAATTCCAATTATGCTGTCTTCAACTCAAATATTGGCTGATTTTCATGTACTGTGCTGAAGCTCAAGGGGATTTTAGGATGCAGGCAAGATCAGCTACAGAAAAATATAATGTTAGAGAGCATTTGACTGGCTTAGCCATGCCTACAGCTGGTCGTGTGAAATGCCTGCTTCTTCCAGTCTACTTTTAAATTGTCTGTAATCTACTCGAGCCATGGCCGTTGTTCAGGAGTAACCAGGTACATTTTGTAATGACAGCCTGGCTTGCTTAAGGCAGCACATATAGATGAGCTAAATCCTGCAGTAACATGGAACGCTCCCAATTTAAAGTCATCACCACCACTTCCCAACCTAGATTTTTTTTGGTGCAATGATAAGCCATTATAGTAAATCTCCATGAAAAATATGCTCCAGTAATTCCCCTTTGAGTGTCTCTATTTTTGGATCACAATGGGCTGCTACCTAGTGAACGTTGTGCCAGAGAAAGAAAGGGTATCCTAGCCCACCTACATCATGCTGTTGTTAAAATGCTAAGTTAGCAGACAATAGACGGCTTTGCAATGCTAAATCCACCCTTAGAACCCTGCACAGTTCATGTGGTTCTGCTACTGGATGGTCACACCTCCATAAAAGAAACACTCCACCTTCAATCCCTCCTGCCTGCCCTTTAATGTCTCTCTTCTGGTCAGAGTTGAATAAGGCTTTGTATGTTTACAACCTGAGTGTATTCTGCAGCTTCAGGCTGATGGAGGTGTGATTTTGTACAAACACTGTTTCAGCGTGTTATTGGAATAACCACGCTACGTCCCACAGGCATGTTTGCAGAGCTGAGAAAGACACAAAGTGACACTCTTGAGCCCTCTGATCATTACAAGATCTACCTCAGTGCCAGTGGAGGTTATGCTTATCTTGTGTTTCACTTGAGCACAATGTATGACAACCACCAACTGAGGCAGCCTGCACCTAAGCAGCGGGAGTGAATAGATTTCTTAATGTCTTAACTCCACTTTTTTACTGAAATCACTGCAGCATTCTTTAGGCAACATGATGCCATGTTTGTTTGCTTGTTTGCTTTCCCAGGGGCCACAGAGGCACAGGAAGGAGTGCAGCAGCACCTCGGGGGACAGCGGCAGTGGCACACAGCAAACTTCCCACGACTGTTTTAACAAGGGATGTACAAATCCCGAGAGCCAGGGGGACAGCAGGGAGTGCAGGATACAGGCCCCCACTGTTAGCAGTCACACATGATTCATACGACGACTATGTAAGTCCAATCATCTCTGCACACGCTGAAGAGTATAGCTGATCATTTTACTTGAACTGTGTGTTAATCACACTTGGTTTATCCCCTTTCATGTGATCTGGATGAGTCTTGCTTAACATGAAGAGGTAGGGCATTCAAGGACATGTGTTTGAAACATTAGGGCAAGCAGGACATTACTCCAATATAATTGTATTTAATTAACTTATAATTAGAATTTCTTTTCATTTTTTCAGGAATAGCATACATTTTTTGGATATTCTAGGCAGCCCTTGGTTTCCATTTATTATTTAGTATTAAAATCAACTTGCTTGACCTAGTATTTGATCATCCTCTTCTTCTTTTGTTAGAAAGTTAAAGTATCATTGAGACAATGCACTTGATAATTTTCTCTGAGCGTATCTCTCTCCTCCCTCCATTGTTGTTTACATTTGTGTCGCTACATGTGAACTGTCCTCATGCTGAAAACGCGACTTGTCGCATACTTGACTTCTCTCCCAGAGACGCAAGTAGATAGCAAAAGTACATGTTTTTACTTAGGAAAATGACAAAAATACTGTAGTAACGCACAGTGACTTGGATAAGTAACTTAAACTGATTACTGGTTTGGAAATAGTAACACATTAGATTACTCGTTACTGAAAAAAGTGGTCAGATTACACGTTACTGGCATCACTCCTCAGGGCCCTAGTAGAAAGTACGCTTGTCGTCAGATCTTGGGTATTTTTCAAGGTCATCTTGAAAAAGACTAGACAAGGTAAGATCCAAGTTTCATCCAAATGAAAAAAGGCTACACTTTTACCAGTCTATTTCCTCAGAGCCTTCCTGCTAAGCAAAGCCCCCGTGTGTGCTGGCAATTGAAGATTGGCTGTCTGCATGGGGAAATGCACAAGCGCAGTCTCATTACCAAACCAAATTGAGTTCTGATGTAGAGCCTGTGTATTTCTGTGGAGTAAAAAGCGAGGCATTTCTTCTCTTTGTAATTGGAGGTTGGAAAGAAGGGTGGGAGCACAGAGACTAGGGGATTATGGAAAGATGAGTTTGTCCTGAACATTTTCTTCCCTCATATCTCACTTTGCTATTTTCTTACTACTACATTACACAATTTTCTCTGAGCATGTTTCCAGAATGTATACGCACTAACTCTTCATACAAAAGGACCTGTTTGGTTCGCTTTTTAAATCACTGTGCTTACAAGATGCTGTACTGCTTGTTGTTATCCTGCTACAAGAATCCTGCAATGTACAATCTGCTGAAACACAATGATAGATCAGCAGCAGTAGATGTGTCTTTGTTGCTACATCCTGTACATGTCTTCGGGAAAAAATAGTGTAGTGTATTTGAGTATCATGTAGAATTCTCCAGATACCATTGACTGATGGACTCTGTCAAACTGTCAGTCTGCCTCAGAAAAGTGATACTGTGAGAATATCCATAATTTTATCTAATCGAGGATGGTATTGATTTAGAATTTCACTGGAAAACATTAGGAAGCTGGTAGTTATCATGTGCTGTATCATTTTTGCTTTATAATTTATTAACTTAATATGTTATCTTTCTCCCACAAATCTCCCCTTGCTACCTTTTTATCCTGCATCAGCACTTTTGTTTTAAGTTTTCTCAATTCCTCCCAGACTGAAGTTGTTTTGCAATGATTCAAGTTAGTTTTATTATTCAGGTGTAGAGAATACTTGTAATACTTCACTTGTCCAACACTCGCTGAAACCATATACAACAGACCTGTCAAAAGCAAAAACAGATTGTTGTTTTGACATTACACTGTGAAATCATTCAAAGATTTCTGTTGATGTTGAATATGTATGTTGTTGTCAACAAAACTGTTGAAAAATCAAAACCAACAACAAATTAAAACGTAATACTAACAAGTCTCATCTGTTGAGCCAAAGCATGTTAAATTGTATTCCTCTCTGCCATAAGACAACACTGGTGCAAACAAGAACATTTCCTCTGTTGCAATGAACGTGGGCACTGTAGTTTATTTGGAGTCGATTCCATTGCTTCTGTAAAAACTTATTAGAGCACCAAATGTCTATTAATCCACAGCTTAAAGCAGTCCTCAACAAAAACACAATTAACTCCAGTTTGTGTAACATTTGCTAAGAAACAGTGCTCAGCTGTTTTAGTAAATTGTCATTAATAAAATGAAAGTGTACATTTTTTAAGATTTACGTCTTCAGTAAAAAGCAACGATCTTGAGGTTACAGGAGAACCACAGACATTGGAGGGAAATCACAAACTACCGAGAAACATACTGGTAATTGTCAGTATTGGTCTTTCTTTTGGATATCTAGACAATAAGGGGAAAAATAGAATAATCTTAGCCAGATCCTTTAAACCATGCATCTGCTTGACTTGACATAATCACAAGAAAAATAAAAAGAAGAAGAAAAAAAACTAAGGAAAGAAATAAAATAATAAATAAACGTACTTGGGGACAAACACTAATCTCAACTAGCGGCGCTAGCTAGCTACTAAGGTTACTAAATTTAGCTAGCGCTAGCTATCATTTGGACCCGCAGCCTAATGTAGTGTAATCACTCCCAGTACATCCAACAGGGGCTCCGGTAGAGGAGAGCTAGCTCATATTACATCCTCCTAATCCAGAGACAGATAATAATCAGGCTTTCAATTCTGAGAAAAGATTTTAACATATTGCAGCAGCGCCACCAAATCACCTGCTGAGTGTCTGGCAGATATCTGTGTGTCATACAGTGTATTGCCAGTGGCTTTTGTCATCATTTCAGATACATTGATAAGCCTTTTTAGTGATTCAATAATCCATTAAGGATCAATTGATTATAGGTCCTTTAAGGTGAAATGTTCCTCACTTATTTATTAAGATCATGTTTTTCCTCCATGTGTCCTCCGGGGTTCCATAGATTAATATATACATATATACGATTTCTTTTGCCATTTCTGTTTTTTTTTCGATAGTGTGAAAGACAGACAGGGAATGCCGGGGAAAAAGGGGGAAAATTATGCAGCAAAGAGATTAGAAACCGGGCCGCAGGAACTCAATTGTTTGTACGTGTTCTACCAGGTGCCCCAGAGTTTGATTAATATTTTACTACAATGTTTTAATTAGAATTCTGTAGTTGGATTATTTACATCAAATAAAATAATAAGACAGATTTATCAGTCACATGCCTGAATCCATGACACAGTCCTGCATCACAACATTTTGGAGTTTCATTGTCCCACATCCTTTTATGTACAGTCAACACAACAGGTTATTAACAACGCCGCACAAACTTCATAGGACTGCTTATCCAGCACATACACATGTAGTTATGCATGATTCCTATAGTTTGGCATCATTCTGTTTAGTGAATGAATGGCAGACATACACTCACCTATAGGATTATTAGGAACACCATACTAATATTGTGTTTGACCCCCTTTCGCCTTCAGAACTGCCTTAATTCTACGTGGCATTGATTCAACAAGGTGCTGAAAGCATTCTTTAGAAATGTTGGCCCATATTGATAGGATAGCATCTTGCAGTTGATGGAGATTTGTGGGATGCACATCCAGGGCACGAAGCTCCCGTTCCACCACATCCCAAAGATGCTCTATTGGGTTGAGATCTGGTGACTGTGGGGGCCATTTTAGTACAGCGAACTCATCGTCATGTTCAAAAAAACAATTTGAAATGATTCGAGCTTTGTGACATGGTGCATTATCCTGCTGGAAGTAGCCATCAGAGGATGGGTACATGGTGGCCATAAAGGGATGGACATGGTCAGAAACAGTGCTCAGGTAGGCCGTGGCATTTAAACGATGCACTAAGGGGCCTAAAGTGTGCCAAGAAAACATCCCCCACACCATTACACCACCACCACCAGCCTGCACAGTGGTAACAAGGCATGATGGATCCATGTTCTCATTCTGTTTACGCCAAATTCTGACTCTACCATCTGAATGTCTCAACAGAAATAGACTCATCAGAAAACGCAACATTTTTCCAGTCTTCAACTGTCCAATTTTGGTGAGCTCTTGCAAATTATAGCCTCTTTTTCCTATTTGTAGTGGAGATGAGTGGTACCTGGTGGGGTCTTCTGCTGTTGTAGCCCATCCGCCTCAAGGTTGTGCGTGTTGTGGCTTCACAAATGCTTTGCTGCATACCTCGGTTGTAACGAGTGGTTATTTCAGTCAAAGTTGCTCTTGTATCAGCTTGAATCAGTCGGCACATTCTCCTCTGACCTCTAGCATCAACAAGGCATTTTCACCCACAGGACTGCCGCATACTGGATGTTTTTCCCTTTTCACACCATTCTTTGTAAACACTAGAAATGGTTGTGCGTGAAAATACCAGTAACTGAGCAGATTGTGAAATACTCAGAATGGCCCGTCTTGCACCAACAACCATGCCACGCTCAAAATTGCTTAAATCACCTTTCTTTCCCATTCTGACATTCAGTTTGGAGTTCAAGAGATTGTCTTGACCAGGACCACACCTCTAAATGCATTAAAGCAACTGCCATGTGATTGGTTGATTAGATAATTGCATTAATGAGAAATTGAACAGGTGTTCCTAATAATCCTTTAGGTAAGTGTACATTTGGAGTAAAGTTCCTACAAACAGCTCTCCATTGTTTCTGCTGTGGAGCAGATCATCATGTAACAGGGATTTCTCTGGAGACTGTAGTGATTAATGGACTCTGTCATGCTTTGTAGTGTTGTAAAACTAATACAGTGGCCATTGTTGCACTTCTAAAAATGAAAGCAACGATTCAGAAGTGAAATGCATTGCAGGGGGGTTCAGTCTGTATAAATTAAGCTGAAACCTCTATGCAATGAGCTACACATATTTTTACAAGTCAATGTCAGCATTATTATGTTAGTTTCATCATTCAGGGCAGATGCCATTTTGTAACAGTAACAGTAAGTGATTGTTAAAAAAAAATTCAAAGCACATCATATAGTCATAAAAATAGGTTGTTCCACCTAAGTACAGGAAATGTTCTTAAAATGTGGATCTGTCATCCAGTGAAAAGAGGCCTGTTTTCCAGTTATAAGTAGTTCAGCAATCAGCCTGTCTTCTGTGTAAAATTGTATTATTAATTGTTTTACAATTGTACCAAAACAAATTGAGCTCTTATAGTAGAGTAGGCAATCTGATGTTTCAGGTCATGATTGATGTGTTTTTTATGGTTTCCACATAAAGCACAGTTTGAATAGGTATAGGTCTTTTGCTGTGCACAGCTGTGTACAGACAGTTTCAGTTGCAGCTGAAGTGTTAAAATGTAGTTACTAATCCTCTAGAAAGAAGAGCAGTGAAACATTTCCCTGTAATCAGTATAAGTTCCTCCGTGAGAAAAGTGCAGAGCAGAAGGAGATTAAAGATGTGATTGATGACATTTTGTATAGACTGGGACCATGGCCTCAGTTTAATGTTGAAGATCAAATCCCATCTGGATCAAATCTTATCTTTTAGGGGCTGATGATAGAAGAGAGAAATCTGGAGAGTAATGCAGGATTCGGTTCCTGACAGCAGACCATGAATTGTACAAATTGCTGGTAAAAATTGAAGCTCATAGCTTGGTTTTTAAACCTTAGCCCTGCAACCATATCGAGGCAGTGCAGGAAATGCCATAATGTGATTAAACACAGAGCTTTGGGAGGCTTTGAAGAAAAAGTCTAATCTATCTACTGTGGAAAAAGCAAAAGGACACCCTTTTGAAATAGGGGGAACGTTCTCCCCATATCCTCCATTTCATGAACATAAAAGATACATGAGATTTTGTATATTTCTTCAAGGAGAGTGGTTTCTCAGGCCACCTTTATGCACATCTAATTGCTTTTAACAATGGGTTCAGATACACTGCTGAGTTCACATTTGTTAGATTAATTATGGAAATTCTTCATGCAGACCGCTCCTGTTTATTAAAACAGATGTATAACACACACTTCCACTCAATTGTTTAATAGAAGAAAAACTCAGGTAGAATGCATAATGGCCTCAGTTGTATCATCTGGGACTAAAGCCCTGTGTGAAGGAAGAAGCAGACAGATGCAGTTACATTTAATGCTAAACTTTACAAGCACACAAGTAGTACAATATCATCTGAAGACGACAAATACTTTTATTTTGTTCTTGAGTCTCTGTTCAGCAATATAACATACATTATGTTTATGTCACTATTATTCAAAGTAATCAAGGATTAATCTAAATTATAATTTTATTAAGTGGAGAAATATCTCAAATTTTACCATGACGCACGTCGAGGAAATATATTCAAAAGTCTTATTTTAAGCGTGTAACCGACAAAAGGTGCATGCTGATTACATTTGCACAGGTAGAAAGCAGTGAAGTGCAGCATCTATTCACTGAGACAAAAGGCTGCAAATCTCATTTTCTTCCCCATTTTGTGGTGTGGAGAGGCATTCACAGGCAGCTCCCTATGAAGATCAGTCACTGTCAGTGGACATACAGGTTGTCAATTGATAATGAAGCACAGTGCTAAGGGCTTTTAGGTTCTTGTTGCCCTAATTACACTGAACAAGGACTGTCCACCCTTGTGTTAACATTTGATTTATTTATTCTGCTTTGTTTAAAAAGGACCAGTGTTAATTGTTTTTACAGATGAGAGTCATACTCGAAGAATCAAGCATCATTAATTAGGGGAGGGACAATTTACACATAACACCTTATCGAATCTGAATGCAGCATGTCGGGGGTCAAACTAATACTGAGTTCAGCAGAGATATAAGTCAAAGTGTAATGAATAATGTGTTGTTTTCTTTCTTTCTGAATTAAAGGTTTCATTATGCATTACATGTGTTGCATTGCTTCTCCCTAACAGGGCTTATCTGCATTGTTCCTTTTAGATAATTGAAAGAATAAATTCATAGCTTGTATTTCAAAATTAATTTGTATATGAATCATGTCATCTAGAAACACACATGTATACTTTGACCCCAAAAAAGGTGACTTTAGCATACTTTACTAGATTTATCCAGAGCTTTCAACCGCATTGTCTTCCTCAGTGGATATGCTTGGTTGTGAAGGAGATATCTCATGTCATTATCCAATTCAAAACACATACAGTACATGTACAGCTAATCTGAAATTAATTTCAAAATGAATTCAAAAATGAATGCAAAACCAAAAGTCTTCTATAAAAGTCTTATGCCCAATCATGCACCACTTAAAGACTAAATTTTAAGTGGACGTCACTGCAGTTGTGTATGCATTGTGGTGACAGAAAAGCCGCAAAAACAATTATGAATATACGTTTTTTCAAAGAATACTAGCTAGGTCGTTATGGAAAATGAGCCAAACAGGTGACTGGTGGCTACAAGCTAGATAGTTAACTAGCTAGCCCTAGCTTATCCTTCTCGGGAGGAGCTGCTGCCTGCTCTACACCCAATGACGTAGTCTTCCAGCGGTGTGGAGACCGCTAGTTAGGGTTGGATGATATGTTAAAATCCCAACCAGCAGCGGTGATCACCAATATATTTGGTTTGTGCAGTGGTGGATGCGGCTGCTTAGAACAATACTGACATTTATAATGTCTAAAGGCAGCACAAATATTAGTACAGTTCATTGATAAAAATCACCCTTTTAATGAATATACTGCAAAGAAAATTAAGTTTTACATGACTTCTCATTTCTGTAATTCTTTATCATGACTGAAGGTTTATTTTTTTATAATACATTTGACTGAAATTAATCCACCGATCACTTTACATTCACGGTCCAGTGTGGGGCAATTTATCATGTGGGAACAGTCAATTACTGAGATAGGCAGGTCTCTGACTCGGTCTTTGTGGGCAAAGACTCATGCAAGAAAAGGAGAAGCACTGGATCCCCTGAACAACTTAATCCCTAACATAATCCCTAACTTTAATTTAGTCAAATTCATGTTCACACAAATAAAGCCACACAGAAACCAGAGCTGTTTGAATCAGCGTTACCTAACAGGAGAAGGAGAGTGTGTGAACAAGTACCTTAAATTTAATTTGTTTTGGTTGCAGCACTTGATGTCCTTCACACTGATTTTGGTGTCACAAAGCATTAACAAAAGCAGCCACACCTAAAGCAAGATGACATTACTTTATTATTACAAACAGACAGGAATAATGCACAGTTGAGGCCACGTCTGGCATAAAACAGCTTGAAGCTATCAACACATTTCATTCTGCTGATTTCAAATGTTTTTCATCTCTAAAAGGAACTGATCACTTGTATGCATCATGGTAGATCTTGATTTAAAATAGTAGGATTGGAAAGGATTAGAAGAGATAAGATCCTGATAAATATGAAACATAAGCACTTTAAACTCCACTAAATGATCCAACAATTACAAGAGCAGACAATAGCTAAGTTTATTGTCCTTCACACACTTTGGCCCAACTCCAGTTAAGGTGTTATTCAGGTTAAGCTGTTTACGTGTACCTTTGCCCTTTCTGCTGAGATTTATTATCCCCGCTGTCATGAATAAACCATGCACCACTTTTCAAACTGAATATTACAAACAGAATATTTTGTGGAGTACTTTCTTCAGACAGATCAGTGTACACAAGAGCATAGGTTTCATTTCAGATGGGAACTGCATGAAGTCAGAGGTATTTGCTGTATTTGCTGTTTATCAATCTAGTCAAGTGTATAACAAATGATGATGGAATTGGTTATCGTGCTTTCCATAATAATGTGTGCAAAAAGAGATAGAAATTACAAATGTTTTGTACATTGCTGCTTAACTAATAATACACTCTAGTTTGCTTGTTAGGGAGTTGATACTTGATGGTTTTTATGAGAAATAATGCTCCGTCTTTATACTACAAGGGCATGTGTATATTAGTGCCTTATCATTGATTTTTGGTCAATTGTACAATATTGTTAGGAGAGTACTAACTATGAATAAAAAAATAATAATCTCCTAACCTTAGTTTGCTATTTCATAAATGAACACAAGTCTGTTGAGCGTATCAACTCTTAGACTGTTTGACAGTCAAAAGATATCCGTCTGTTTAGAGAGATTTTAGGAGTGAATCAACTGAAACTGTTAAAGTGGCATGGACAAAAATAAGATTTGGAAAAGTGAGGGAATATACCCACCCTGTCCCCAGTGGAGAGGATACACTTGAGTTCACCAGTAATAAAAAAATTAAATTGATGAAAAAGGAGCAGAAACTTTCTTGTGTGAAAGTGTCTAATACATGGCTGATGATCCTGATGATATTATGTGAACATTTATGCAGGTGACAACCCACCAAAGTGAAAGAAGTGAGATGTTTACATGCCACAGCAGACAATTTAATATTAAAGTATATGATATTAGAAGCCACCATCTTTCCTCTGTTTTGGGAGAGAACAACAGTGCTCATGTCAATGTGCTTATTATAAATATACAAACAAGAGTAATGTATATAGGGGTTTTATCTGCTTTACAGCTGCACAGAATGAGTTATTTTATTTTAATGTGGCACTGGTTACCTTACACTTACAGGAGGAAATGATGGAGGAAATACAACTTTATACAACTATACATTTAGGAAGTCTTTACTGTTTGCTGCATGGTTTTAGCCATTGTATTGTTATTTAACATGACAATAGTTACTTGCTGTCTTGAGATTCATGTTGCCATTTTAGACTCAGAAGGTGTCTATTGGGCTTCACTAGTAATACATTCTCCCCTGCAAGCCTTAATCAATAATCTCTGTTGGACATGAATTTTTTTCTGTTTCCTCTCTTATTATGGACACAAAGTAATGGACTTTGCCTGTGGAGCCAAGTATTGATTGTTTTTATATTCACCTCTAACCAGTTAGACTGGATAGTGAGGAGGAGACAAGTCAACTTTAATTCTATGTTTCCTCACAGGGCTACGATGATGGGTATGGCGGAGAATATGATGACGAGAGTTACGAAGCCTATGACGATAACTACAGCAATCAGTCAAAGAGGTGATGTTTATATATGCACAAATGCTGGACAAACAAAAACAAACTTTTTGTAATCACCATCTGTTTATTGTTACTGACAATACAGCATGTGTAAGGTCCACTGTGACCAGCTGTCTCTTTATGCGGCATCACTGCTGTACGTTACAGCATTACATATTGTTCATTAATAACAAATTAAGAGAATTTAGCCTGAACCATGAATTAGCACCTTGTATCTTTAAATTGATAGGGATAAGTGATACTATAAGATTTTATTATTATTATTGTTAACAAAGTCCATTAAAAAAACAATAAACCAAAAACAATAGATTTTTCCTACTAACAAGTATTGTCTGTGGATTCAAAATCTGATATAGCCTAAATATCCTATATAAGTCCTGTGCAATAGAGCTATAGCTGCCATGCAAATCAAAAACACATCAGTGAGGAACATGGGCACTATAGTTAATGCCACATAGACCGTCTTGCTGAGGTAAATACTCATTAGAGTATGTGTAACGTGGATTAATCTACAGCTGAAAATAGTCCCCAACACATGCACTATTTACACCGATGCATAAAAGTTCTGCTAATCTCAGCTCTGTTTAGTTCTGGTGTTGAGACGGCAAGACGAGTGCTTCCGGACCGTCTACAAACCACAACACCGAAAAGAGATACAAAAATATTTTTTGAAAATAGGCATATGCTTATTTTTTAAAAGTAAGTGCTGTAGTACTAGCAGGAGACAAGTTATAATTGAAGTAAGTTTGGAGACTCTACCTTATTTATTTATAACATATATTGTAAATAAATAAGGTAGAGTCTCCAAACTTACTAGATATAACTTTGGGGTCACTTACAAAATTTCCATTCCACTCCATTATAGACAGAATACCAGCTGATCTGGGTGGGTGGCTGATCTTTAATGCAACATCTACATTGCCCATTATCAGCAACATTCATCCAATGTTCCAAAGATACATTCTGTTGACTAATCTGAAATCATTTTAAAAAACAAACTGAGAAAACATTAGAGAACCCTTTTGCAATTATGTAAGCATATAATGTTATCTGAAAACTGCTGCCCTGGTAAAAAAAACAATACATCTGATTTCAGCTGGTATTCTGTCTATAATGGAGTGCAATGGAAATTTCAGTGACCCAAACTGTTGACTGGTAGTGTATATTCATAGTTTTTAAAAATTGTATTTGTTGATAATAAGAAAAATAGAAAATGGTGTCAAACTATGGTACTATAGATATTCTTTAACTAAACAAAACATTACCATCTTTTCTTTTTTAGAAAATTGTTAACAAACTTGGCGTGTTGTTGACAGGATGTTTCTGCTCTGTCTGTTTTAGCATCTCAGAATATTATGAATATGGACATGGAACCAGTGATGAATCCTACAACAACTATGGTGAGTACCTCTTATTTTGTTCACAGCAGAACTTTGCTTTTGTGAGCTGAACATCATCGATCCAAATATGAGACATCTTTTTCGTCATCCCTTTTCTCTCTACTTGCTCACACTGTCAAGTGTTTAATGTAGCAAAATGCAATGCTCATAGTCACACTTTAGACCTTAAACAATAAGTAAATGTTCTGATAAGTCAATCCACAGGAAGTTATTTGGCAACTTGATTTATCATTTATCTTTTAAAGCAAAAAATGCCAAACATTCTCTGATTCCAGCTTTTCAACTGTGATTTTCTCTTAGGTTTTAGACTGTTGGTCAGACAAAATAAGCTATTTGAAGGTGTCTCCATGGGCTTTCTGAAATTGTAATCTTCATGATTTTCTGACATTTTGTAGACCAGTTAGTTAGATAAAAATAATGTTAGTTTAAACTCTACTTAGGAGAGTCCAGTATATTGGTAGTACAATATCTAGTAACATTAGTATACAGTAACTACAGCAATAACTGCAAACCATGTGTGATAACAACTGCTCTCCTAAAGTGTTTTTCCAGTGCTATCCTTCTTACTGACTTTAACACAGTAATATTTCACAAAAGTAACAGAAATTTGTATCTTTGGTTAAATGTAATTAGTCAAATTTGTAGTCATTTGTAGTGTATTATTTTAAAACGTTTTAAGAATCATCCTTGGACCTTATTAAATTTATTCCTGACTAGAAAAAAAGTCTTGGCCACACAATCTTGGCTGCTGCTGCACTAATATTTGAAACATGTTGCAAAGCAGAGAAATAAAGGGAAAAGCCCTGTAGTCCTCATGCATACACCACCCCTTCTACCTCCCTGGCTTTGGGCTGCTTTTGACTAGAACGGTAAATGTGCCAATGGGGCTAACCTATGTCCGTTGTAAAGGTGGAGTGTTTTGCCTTTTGGATTTGTGCCCCCATGGGCTTATTCCAGGAAAGCGGCTTCTATTGGCTTAGTAACCTCCACTGTGCGCACAACACTGCTGTCAGATAAAAACAATCTTCTATCTCCAAAACACCAGCTGTTAAGAAAGTTGTGTTATTCCTCCAAAGGATGTTTTAGGTTTCCTAAGCAAAAGACAATTTATTTTTTTCTCAGACATGTAAAACTTTAATATCAGCAAAAATGTTAAAACCACCAAAAGTGGAGTTACAAGGTCTTCGCATGAAAACATGCAGCACTAAGCTGGTTGCCACAGCGAGTTTGCAGGCTCATTCATTTTCAGCACAATGAATTGTGCACTGGGGTGTTGAGGTCGGACCAAACCAAAAACCAAGGGGGCAATGATTTGATTTTCTGCTCCATAAACACTTTCTTATTTGGAAGCAGTGCAATGTGCCATGCAGCTGTGGTGGCCATCTTTATGCAATTTGGCTCTAAGGGAGGAGCTGCTGTCAGAATTCAGTATTGGTCCAACAGAGGGCAAAGTGCTTATGAAATTAATTTTCTGTGGAGAGAAGCCTCTGTAGTAGAATTTGCTCGCTTTGAATTTTCTTGTCTTTGTTAAATGTGTTGTGAGAGGAAAGTATATGAAACCCGAGCTCCCAGTTTGACTTTGTGACAGCACAGTGAATGCAGCAGATTTCTACAATGTGTGTTTAACTGTTTTTGCAGAGGAGGAGTGGGCGACCACCCGTCCCAGTCTCAAAGCCCCAGTTTTACGGCTGACAAGAGGGGGCTACAGAAAACATCCCTATGGTAGATACTGAAGGTGCTCCAAATATGTGACCTCCAATTGCAAATTTTTATATACTTTTTTTAAATTCTTCATAAATTGTTGTAACAATTGCTTTTTTGTTTGTCTTCTTCAGAAGATCAAATAAAAAATAACCCCATAAAGCACTAAAATCCACAAACTTAACTATTGCAGTATTCAGATTGTGTTACTCATTCAGGATATAGTACATATTTTAAAGTGCAGAGAGGAGATTAAAAGAGACATCTATCCATGTACAGGAAGGTTGTTCTTAGAATTGGCTGTTAAAAAGCCTTTCATTCCAACTCTATCTCTCATTGTCTTCCACTATGACTCAGTACAGGGCACAAAAGTGAAAATATTCTCATATTTTAGTTGCCCCTGCAGTTCGACCAATGCCCTAGTCCCTGTAAGGGTGAAAAATAGAGTGATACTACTATTTTTCTTTAATAGTTATTAAAAAAACATACAGTTTTTTCTTATTATTAATGGTATAAGAAAACAGCGCACAAACCAGATTTAGCTTATTGTGGGTCACCCAAGATGACTTTTCAGGCAGGATGAGTCTGACATTTTCAGTGATGACAGTGAAAATGTGACTTCAAATTTAAAATGAGCTTTTTTCAACCTACATCACCTTTTCTCCACCGTTCACTGATTGGTCTGGCTGTTTGCTCAATCTGGTTTAAATGGATCTTTTCCAGACTTACACCTTTTCTTAAAACTTTTCTCTCTCGACGCATCTGCAGATCTGTGTTGTGTCTGCAGAAGCTTTACTTCCTGTTTGATTCCAACTTTGGATTTAACTTGTTGCATCATTGCTAACATCATTATTATGGTAACAGACAGAGAACCACACAATGCTCTGAACACAAATGACCCGATCCACTCCATTAAAGGCAAGAGATGGAAACTTAAACTTTTTCAGAATTGAAGACCTGAATGCAAAGTGACTAAATGACATTTCTTATAAAAATGTTTAATGTTCATAAATTTAAATCCTCAAAACCTCAAGTTTTCCCTATAACTGAACCGCCATATGAACCTCTGATGACTTCATGGTAAAACTGAGTTGAAACCACAGACTAACGTTATATTGTGACTTTAAATGATACAAGATGTGAGATCGTTTCGTGCAAAATACTCTTTTGTGCTTGGGTTGAAAGCAATGAACAATGTACAGTGTGTTATTTATAATGCGTGCTTTGTTCTGTGTGTAATCTGTATTTGTACATAACGCATTTAATAAAAACAACATAAACCTGAACACAGTGTGTAAGACTCTCTAAATAGCAGGCTATGGAGATAAAAAAAAGGTAATTTTAATGCAGTTTGTTAACATTAATACTAACTGCTTTCAGGTAATAGCTAACTCGTTTCATAAAGACAGCCCACCAACCTGTCCCAAATGACTCATTTGTTAAATAATTTATATTCCTGCACAATCGTCCTTGAATCTTTGATCACCTTCTTATTTGGAAACTAATACATGTCTTTCCTCAATCCATTCTGTGAAGTTTTACATCATTAAACAGATACTGATTGACACTGAGAATGATATGGAGTTAAAAGAGGTAAGAAGTCCTCATATATTATCATAAAATTGATACGCTCGGTGTTTGAAGCTGGCACGTGAAAAAGCATAATGGGCCATACAGGATGTAGATCTTGGTATTCACCCTCTGATAGTATGCACTCAGTGTGCTGTGTATTTTATCTGCGACTCATCAATGTCTCTGCTAACCTCTTTTTTCATTTCTGTCATTTAACCTGAGAAAGCTGTACATGCACTGTAATTTTCCGTGCTTTAAACATCAAAGCTGAAGTCCATTTTAGAGATTTGAATTCTCTTTTGTGATTAGTACGCCTGAAGCCTGGCCCTCATTAAGCGTGTAGATCACGGGACTGAAAGGAAGACTAAACACTAAGCAGGTAACCCTAATAATAATTCTAATTTAATCGGCAAAATGCTAACTTCCACTTAAAAAAAAAGTAAACCTGCCCTTTTTAACCCCAAATAAAATCCCTTTCATATCGCTAACTAAACAGTCCATAAGGAATTCAGCTAAACTGTGATAAAAGAAATAATAATAAAAGACGCTAAAATAATGTTCGGCAAACTAAACATCACATCAGTGATATAAATAAATTCCAAACATTTGCTCAAAACTCCACATTAAATTTCATGATATTTATACCACCTTGAATTGGTTTACTTTTTTCACAGTGATGGAATGTAATGAATGTTCTGTGCTATGTATTGCTTAAATATTACATTGCATGCAGTCTATCAGTCTACACCTGTGACACATTCCTTATCGTATCGTTTGGTTTTTCTCTATAGGTGAGGAAACACACTATTGTGCGGTTTGGTCAAAACAGAGACAAATGTAACAGGTGAGTGGGAATATTCACCAGATATGTTGTTACTCTGTCGCATTGTATGCAAGCTGCACTTGTTGTCAGGCATGTTGAAATCAATTACTTTTAAACATTTAATTTGACATAGTTAACAAAAATTCAGCAGGTTTATTAGCTCAATCGGCCTCATTGATTGATTTTATTTTACAACTCATTAACAAAGTTTTTTTTTGCAAATTCTTACTTTGACTAACAGCTAACAGTTATTGAGTAAGAGTTTGTTTTAATACTAATTCATACTTTACAACTGAACTTGTCCACTTAGGTTTTGTGATTACGAGTTATATATATATATATTTCCTTGAGTCTCACTGTGTGCACACTGTCAAAGGATTGACATATAATTTCCACCTTGCTGCCCATTCTCATGAATCCACCATTAAAGCTCTTTTACATCAACTGCAAATGTTACAGTACGCCGTTTTCTCTGACATCTCATTAAAAACACAATAAAGCACAGACATGTAATTAAAATAATGGAAACAAAGGGGATAAAGGAAAAAAAACTCTTACTGAAACTGTGACTGTGTGATTAGAAATAATGAATCATCTGATTAGTAGAACAGTAGAGTAGTGACAATATGAGGCTGATATGAAATGTGGTTGGGTAGACTTTAAGATTAATTATACATGTAGAAAACCAAACTGAAGAACTCATTTAGTGAACAAAAATGCTAGACTACTTTTCTTACATGACCTATTAGTATAGAACATTGTTTCTGTCAAACTACTGTCTTTTTTATTCTTCTGTACCACTTATTTACATCTTTTCTTTCTGCAACACTTCTTGTGTGTATTTTTGATTCCAACCTGTGTTTTACAGCTGTGCTATTGCAGCTACACTTAATCCCCATGGACAGATACCTGCTGGCCTATTCATAATTCATGCTCTTCTTCCGACATGTTCTTAAAGGTGCAATACGTTTTGAAAATGTATTCACAGACATAACTCCTTAATTGCACACTTGTGCTGTTAAAGCATAACCCGAGTTATGAACAAAGCTGACCCAGAAGTGCAAGACACAGTACTAATAGTTGTTTTATTGGTGTTATTTGTTAAAAGATCCTTGTTCCTGTGAGACTGCAATGATTTTATTTTTCCTGTAATCTAACAAATTTGTTGTGCTGTAGTCATGATTGCAAAGCATAGCAATATGATGATTTGGGCTACACAAGACAACTTTCAGAGCTTAAGTTATTTCTTTTCAAACAATTCAATTTTAAATAGCTTTTGATCTGTTTTTATTATAATAGCCATATTAAAATGAAAATGCACGAATACATGTTTGCAAATGTAGAGCTTAGGATTTTGTTGTTAGAGCAGGATTCACTGAAATACAGAACAAAAGGTCAGCCAACAGTCAGTCGCAAACATTAACATTTTACAGTCTCATGTGTCACCAAGCAACTGTGTGTGTTAACAAAACTGTAGATTTAAAGAAGGAACTTTTATCAAAACTTCTACAATTACCAGATAGTCTAACTCTGCAGTACTGTAACACAGCTTACATCATGCTCCCTTTGTGCTTCTTTCTAGAGCAGCAGGCACAGGAATCTGCTCCCAGAGGACTGAAGATTGTACTCAGCCATCAGACATGTTTGGGTCCTTCATCAGTCAAGAAAGTAGCTTGGTACGTATATAAGTCCTTCAACATAAAGCATCTAACTATAAAGCTGGCTACATTTTTCCTTAGTACTGAGTTATTGTACAAAATGAATATGAAGAAAACAACATGCTCAAGGAAAACATTTCAGGAAAAATAACTGGAGAAATTCGTATCATTCAGGGATGATTGTTAATTAAACCCAAGTTTTGTTATAAATATAGATGTTATGAAGTTGCATAGAATAGAAAAATAATTAAATAATTCCCTATTTTCAACCTGTCCCTGTCCTTTCCTAAAACCAGCTCTAGTGTTCATTTGCACCTATGAATTGGATGTGATCAGTGCTGCTGGATACTCTGTGTATGCCAGTGATGTTCATGCATCCTTTGCCAGAAGTGCTCTCAGATCCATTTTCATAACAAGCCTGCCGCCAGCTCGAAACCAGCCAAGAGCCCAAAATCCCAAAGCCTGCTATGGGTGTTAATGCGTTTCTTAAAGTTAATGCCACTGATCAAACTCACATTCAGATTACATAAAGGATTACATAAAAAATCCATTACTCATTGTACATATTACTTGTTATGCACAAAGAATGGAGTCTGTAAGGTGCCTAAAGACTTTGCAGCTGTCTTCACGTCTCTGTGCCATTAGTCCACACATGGACCCACAGTGATTCTTGTCCATTAGGCAGTCTGCAGCCTTGGGCGCAATAAAAAAACTGGCAGCTGTTTTTTGTCGGTTTGCCAAGTTTATCAACTTTGGCAACCATGTTTATGCAGCCACAGCACTATTTTTATTTTATTTTTATGAATCTGTTTATTTATATAAAAAAGAACAGCAATTGCTTTTTATTTTTTATTTCTTTAGCCAAAGCACTCTTAATTCACAATCTATTTAGTGAAAATTCTCTGCTTAATGCATCTGTTCCTGTGTAAAAAAAAAAAAAAAGAAGATTCATTCTGTTTGTGTTAACTTGTATGTATTGCACACAGAGATAAGAAGAAACGGTGATGGAACATGAAACATGATGGCAAAGACAAATGACTCACAGGTGAGGAGTTGATTGTGTATCAGCTGTTACTTTTCACTGTGAGAATAACATACATGCAAAACATCTGTGTCCATGTATTTCCAATTGATTTGCTCTGCGTTTTAAAAAAGCAATCAGACTCTTAATATTGTGAATATAAGTTCTACTTAAGCATGTTTACTATCCAGTCCAGCAGGGCCAAGAAATACAAATCTTTTTACAACACAACAAAAGACTTCCTTTTCTTCTTTTGAATCACCTAAATGTCTTAATAGCTGCTATTTGGTCATGTTTCACATCCCCAAAGCTGTTTCGCACAGGTTAAACCTTGAACCGCTCTTGTGTCTATACGGTACTGTAGCTATGAAGCTACAGCCAGCAGTGGATAGTTACCTCAGCAGAAAGACTGGAAACAGGAGAAAACAGCTAGCCTGGCTGTAGTGTTCTACCTAAACTTGAGAGTTAGATGAAGAGGTCTAAATCTTACTTTCCTAGTGTTGTCACTGACTTAGTAATGAGACAAGAAACTATATGTATATACTGTATATATATGTATGATTGAAAATAGAGGTTATACTCATGCTGACACCGACTCATTCTGCAGTCATGTAATGATACCATCTGCTTGTGGGTTCAGACTGCCTGAAAGAGAGAGAGACATCCTCAGATATGCAACACGCTGTACTTGCTAATTCAGCCAATGGCTGTGTAGACCAAATAAATGATGGCTGCCAACTCTCAGATTAGTGCCTTATTTTCTAGAATAATTGCACCTGTTTGTTCTTAACAAGACAATAAAAGCTAATTTGAAAAGGTTGAGGTGAGAGTGAGGAGGTGTATCTTCTTCCATCTCCACCTCAAGGACGAGCTGATTGTCTCTGGCTGAAAGCTGCATCTCCATTCAGAACGTCACTCCGGATGTCAGATGTGTGTTGACAGATTATAACTGGGGGAATTCATAAAGAGACAGCCGGTGGTGGATCGAGGGGGATTTCTGTACTACTGCATTTGATGCACACCCAGCCAAAATGTCAGACTTGGGGCTTAGAAGCTTGCTGTGTATACAAACTACTGCAGACCAAGGACACAATGTCATTTGTCATACATCCTCAGAATCAATTCCGACAGATGACAACATGCCTGTCACATGAATAATTCTACAGACTATTGTATAGCTCAACATTTTGGACCTGCTTGCTTTCTTGCTAAGAGTTAGATGAGAATATTGATACCACTCTAATACGATATTACATATATAGCCTTAAAATATTAAGCTCCTGCCAGAAGACAGGTTAGCTTATAATAGAGATTAGTCAAGATATAGTCATAGCCATCCATAAAACCTCAAATAGTGTTTTTCACACTTTTTTAGAACGGATTGAACAAACAATTTAGAGTGATGCTAGAAGCAACTTTTTTGCATGTGTGCATTTGGGCCAGTGTTTTATATATATATATATATATATATATTAACGGAGTGAAACAAATAGAATTTTACCTTGTAGGACTTAATAAAGTAAAGCAAATAAGTATTTCCCCCAAATGGCTCCCTATCAAATATATGCATTTATTTTGCTCCCACACTCATTTTGCCTTTGAGTATAGTGTGTTTCTCTTTTCATTTTTGTTTTACAGGTTGGTGAGTATTATGAAAGACAACAACGAGACGAGCCACGTTTTTTTTTTTAAAGATTATTTTTTGGGGCATTTTTTCCCTTTATTAGATAGTGACAGTGGATAGACAGAAAAGGTGGGAGAGAGATGGGGATGACACACAGCAAAGGGCTGCAGGTCGGACTCAAACCAGCTGCTGCAAAGGACTCATGGGGAGCACGCTCTTACTGGCTGAGCTAGGTCGCCCCGAGACCTAGCTCCACATTTCTGGTGGACGATATTTTTTTTTTACATGTGCTAAAGGACCTAACTGTTACATTTGTTTTGCATGTAAAAATGTCTTCAGGTTTGCAAATTTTTATTTCAACCAATATCGTCTGACCCTTGTAGCAAAAACAAACAAACACTTGTTTTTGATGTTAGAGATGTCACTTCTGTTCAATTTTAAATTTCTATTATAAACTCTATTTTGTGTTATTTTATTTATTTCTTAATGATTTATTTATTCATTTACCTTTATATATCAAGAGGCCTGAAACTACGAAGCAAGATTTGGCGGTAACAAGGAAGCTTCAGGTTCAACCCAGGGTTTTGTGTACCACGACGGTGGATCACGCGTTACCAGGTTAAATTACTGTGGTGACTTATGGTGAACACCTAACTTGGTCGAGAGAAGGTAATGTTGGAGATCAACGGTGCAAAAGCACCGCCTATTGACCAATCAACACTTGATAACAGCGTCAAGGGTCTTAGATCTGGTGGAGCTCGGTACGCGGAGAGAGAAGGGTGCTCTCAGAACTCGTCACTGGATTGGGAAACCCTGGGTTGACTGAACTAGTTGTTAACCACCGTCGTGACTTATGCGGGACCGCAGTTGTTAGAATAGGTGAAGCCGGGCCTGTTGATCTTGATTCATGGTACAGGCCTCCGGTAAGTTGATTGAGAACAAATTTTCATTTGCACATTCACAGAGTTACGCATTCATACCTGGAAGCTGCCCAGTACAACCCCAGTCTGATCTGCTGGCCACTGAGCTGCTCCACTTGGAGCAGCTGGGGTTAAGGGCCTTGCTCAAAGGGAGGGACAAGTGTTGCTCTTTCACTTTCCCTATCCAGATTTTATCCGGTCGGTCTGGGGATTAAACCGACTCTTCTTTAACCTCTAGGCCACCACTTCCCCAAAATAAAAACACTATAGCCTAAAGTTAAAAAAAAAAAAAAAAGTATAAACAAATCTCAACACAACTGCACCTTATTTCAGCCGTGTTGTCATCTGGCGGCTGCTGTCATTACCAACCTGAGTGCACCTTGTGTCCGTTCCCAGCTTACTAATAAATGGTTCACTTAGTGCTGCCAACATGAACATGTTAATTCATTAAGCAAGTCGAGCCCACTGCTGGTGTTGTGGCCAACTGTCCAACCCATCAGTGCCGTCGGAATATACAGCACGCAGACACAGCTCACACCTTGTGTCATTTTCTGAGTGGCAGTCATAATGAATGGTGCCGTCTACAGTTTTACATATGGTACACAGTAATTAACACTTGAGATTGATAGAAGCAATACACGCATCCCATTGTTCAAATAAATGTTCATGAACGTCTTTCTGAATTTGTTTGTTCATATTTGATTTACAAAACAATAAATTGATAGCCTCATAGGCACATATCAGCTTCTCGCAACATGTTCAACTTGAACAGCTTACCGGGCCCATGAGTCACATTTGATGCAGAAGATCATCTATTGCTTGTTTTTTTGGGTGGATAGAGATTTCTAGAATCTGCTCAATTGTTTAGCAGACTTATTTCATTAAAACATCCACCCCTGATTCTGGCATTTGTTTAATTAATTTGCTCCATGACATACACTCCACACAGTCTGTCATACAGCACAGCATTTATCTTCCTCGATACCACTTGATCTAAATCTTGCAAACACAAAGACACTAAAGTGGGTCAGGATCTAGGCGAGTACCCAGACATGTTCAATGAAGCAAAACAGTGCATGGCTATAACTCTAACACAAAGCATTTCCCCCCCGCCAGGGACGGGTACCTGAGCAAACTCAGCTCTGTTGAGACAACTGCTTGATGAGCCAGAATAGACAACGAGTGCTTCTAATCACCCAAAGTCTAAAAGGGCCTCTTTAACGGCGTAGCACTTGTGATGAAATGGTGTGCAGAGTCAGAGTCCTTGATGTGTTTTGGTGACTTTCTTGTTGCGACAGCAGGCTGAGATCTAAGCCAGGTGACAGAGAGTGAGGATGTATAGCTTGAGCTGCAATTTTGAAAAGTTGTGTGCTACTGTAGACAGACTACTACACATGATCTTAGCTTCCTTTTGCACAAAAGCCAGCCCCCTCCAGCTCATTATAGCTATTTTTGGAAAGAGGATGCGTTTTGACATGTTGTGTTGTTTTGTGCCTGTGGATAAACTAAGCAGCAAGTGAACTGGGCTAACTAGGTTTTCTACTGATGAAGTCACTTACACAAAATCTTCACAAATATAGAGCTTGTTTGGTTTAGCCGTTTTTTGTGTTTTTTAAACATGTCCCTAAGAAAGACAATATTCCAGCTGAAAAGACAAAAATCAACATCCATCATAAACCGCTTGGGCTCAAGGTGTGACTTTGCATGAGTCTCTCTCAAGGAAAAGTAAACCTAATCTCCCTGAATAATGTCATCAAACAAACACTGGAGACTGAGTCTCATTGAGTGTTTTCATGCATAATGCAAATACAAGCTGCTAAATACATCTCCATATTCAGATCACAAATATCTATTTATGAATAATCATAACATTTCCTTGGCAATTGAGCTTCTGTAGCCCACAAAAGGCAAAAGTAAACAGGATAAGGGGTTTATATGCCACAGTAGCCTTGCTAATGACGGTAGAAAATCCAAAAGCTTATATTTTCTACTAAATCTTAACAGGATCAGACACTAAATCCTGGTCAGATTTAGTGTAATATTAGTTCTACAAAGTCTGTTATTTACCCTCATCCAATACCAAAGGTCATTTATGTGATGCTGTCCCTAGTCTGTAAAATATTTCACAAAAATATTGAGTATGCATAATTTGGTAGCACTTTATAATAACCACCACTAATAAATGGTGAATTGATGGTTATTTAAAATTGGGTTGGTAGTTATTTTTCTGTTAAAAAACAATGAAATTATAATTAGTATTTTTTAATGATTACTAAATTATTTTTAAACCTTTAAGAAATTGATTGTCAACTGTCAATAAACATTTGGACGGCTATCATAAAGTTGCAACTGCTGATTATAATACTGTGTCAATAGTTAATAAATACTTTGTACTTTGCATTTATAAACATGATATAAATATATATTATCAATGCACAAATAATAATGTATGTATGTAAAGGATTTAATGGAGCCAAATCAATGTTACTTGATGTTTTATAAAACTATTAACTACTTATTATAAGCATTAGTTGCAACCATACTAGCCATCCAAATAATGTCTATTTACAAAACAATTATTAGCCATTGACAAAGTATTAACGATCTCTTTAAAAGTAAGTAATTTATTATGGACAAAACAAAAAGCTCTGGTCTAAAACTGTAAATGTATGGATACAATGACATCTGTTCTTTAATTTTATCTGCAGGTTGTTTTTGAATTTGTCATTACTTTATTGACACAACTATGCCCTGCAGCAGTTCTTTCCTGTTAGATGTACCCTCTTACATTCTGTATGCTTTTCCATCTCCTCCACTACAGCTTGTTACAGCCTCAGCATACAACCAACAGTACTATGTACATACTGTTTCCCATTATAAACTTGATTTGAGGTGAGTTATTCCAATCATGGAAATCCAAAAGTCCAATCAGCTTTACAAACTACATCTAAGATTGTTGTAAAAGACAACGGTATCTCTCGTCCGTCACCTCTTTTCTGCTGTACATACTCCCATGTGTTACAGTGCCAGACACCATGTCGGATAAATGCCTCTGACAGGCAAGACTGTGATGTAGCTGTCACGATTCAGAGTCACGGACGTCCACAATGAAGCCTTTTTGTTTTATCTAGATTGTATTTTTTTTTCATAGCTGGGGAAATGATGCACAGTTGTTGATTTCACTCTGGATGACAAACAGACCTTCAGCAACTATAACCTCAGAGGGCAAAGTCATTCGTCTAGCCCACATCAAAACAATGGGCTATTGATTTATCTGTTGACTGCAGTCATGTTTGAGTCTTTTGTCCCCGCCAGGTACTTTAATGAAGAGCATATGACAAGAGTCTGCATTTTCTATAGGGAACCCTTTACAGCAGAACAAGTGAAACTACTTGGACCTGTCACATCTCTGCAGAGGACACTTAGTGTGCTTTTCACAAATAATAAAAGGGCATTCTATGCTAACATAGGCTTTAACATGCAGCAATTAGGACAGTGGCGACGGTAGAATTCTATTTCATAGTATGCACAAGAAACGCCTGCACAGTCTAATGAACAAGAAAATTTGAGAGCAATTGATTCATGTTTTTTTGTTTTTGTTTTCAATAACACCACCATAAAACTCTGATTAACCTACCACACACATTTCAAACACCCGCCAGGAGGCCGGGGTTTACACAATCATCGTTGCAGCTCTCGTACAGTTGCTCATCAAAGCAGAAGAGTCATGAAAGTCATCCAAAGGCCAAATACACAACACACAGCAAGCCACACACAGAAACACACACACATGGTCAAAATAATGTAGTCATTTCTGTAGTGACAAAAGTACGCCCCAGGGGCTTACAGCTAAAATTGAACTTTCAGACACACTTTCTGAGATAAAAATGAACCAATGTCCGCTCTTCTGTATAACTTTGGATTTGGCTATCCATTTTATTCACAGTTCTGTATACACACGCTCACTGTAATGTTCTACCTACGAGTCGGAGACAAGAGTAACCGTTTTTTTAAAGCACTCAAAACAGTGGCGGGAAAATGTACAGATGTCGCCATAAGTATCATTAGCTAGCTAACTTTCTTAGCTACTTTAGCTACTGTATGTTAAAAGACTTTGTACAGTGTTGCAGTGATATATCGCCAGTTAACAAATGATAAAATGTGTGCTGAGACCACAAAAAAATAAAAAATAAAATGAGCTAGAAAAGATAAGAGAGAGTAAAATGAATTGTCTTAGTTTACATAAGTGATTGGCAATAAAGGGAAACAAATTAAACGCTTCTTGCTTTTTTTTAACCTACATTTTAAGTAATGTTTTTACACTCCATTTCAATTATTTAATAAACAATATTATTTATTTATCTATTCAGCTATATTTCTGATTTGTCTAAATGTTGTCAGTACCATAGCAACCACAATTCTTACAGCATCAGTAACAGCAACAACGCTCCACCGCCACAGTTCAGACATGACTGATTTATCACTCCACTGCTGCATTGTTTCTTTGATAAAATGCCTGAAGGGTTGCTGCAGTAAGCTGTTGAAGTCGATTACAAGCTTACATTGACCTCACCTTATCAGTGTGGCAACCCGTGGGGCTGTAATAGCACTTTGTTTCAAGTGAAAGTAGTCTGCGTCATTTTCAGAATTGGATAAAAAGCAACTATGCAAGAACGGCCTGCAGCCACTCTGACATTTTCTTATTAACACTTCTTAAAGTCCTTCCCTGTGAGAATGGGTAGAAATTAATTTAAAACAGGCATTTAAAATTAAATGTGTTTTAATGTAATTGCAATACCTTGATAGATCATTTTATGATAATGTAAATTTTGCAGGTCTCTTGTTGCCTGATTTTATTGTCTTGTACAAATGTCCATCTTCTGCATAAGGGCTGAGGCCAAAAAAGATTATGTTGCTCAAGGGCTCAACCCTATTTGAAACACGATTACAAAAAAGAACGAGTCATAAGTCAGTGTGTATACCATTTACGCCCGATGAGGTGTTGACATTATGCTGTGGGGTCACACTGATGTAATTCTGAAAACAAAAATAAGTCTTTTTGCAGCTCAATCAGAAGTTACTGGCTCAAATGTGCACATATGTGGGCCCTACCACAGCTAAGATATCAAACTAGAGACAATTATGGGGCTTGGGGAAACTGCAGCTTTCTATAGTGATTGCTGGAGACCCTGTGAAGATGAAAAATGCATGTCCGTATGGAAAAGCCCCAGCTCCCCGAGGGGTGCTGCTGAAGCTATGAACCACAAGAAAGAGATTAACAATGCAGCCATGAGAGAGAGGTGAGCTCTTACACACACATCATTTCTAAAATGATTTATTTTTTATTAAATTTCCCATGACAGGTGTGATTTAATGGAGCAAATAATTTGTGTCAACTTAAAGAGCCCAAAGAAAGGTTTCTTCTCACAATGATAAATCCAGTACTTTTGAAAGCAGAAAAGCTGCAAAAATGATGCCTTTAAACAAAACATTGACATTTAATTTTATGATATTCTTTGTCACTAGCCATATATCATGGTCATGGCTACAAGATGTGCATTCATTTGTTATTGCATTTGGCAGAATTTGCCTGATAACAGTTTTTAGAGACGACAATTAAGGCAGCTACACAATGGACTGTATTAAGCTAGAGCTACACGCTCTGGCTCTGTACTAGTAATAGCAACTCATGAGCTCTAACCAAAAGATATGAGTGAAGAAAAAGTATATGAACATTTTGGAATTTCATTGTTTTCTTTGTTTTTTATTTTAAATTATTTGGGCTTGCTGCGTCAAGGAGTAATCCCCTATATATGGGCGACCGCTCTACCAGCTGAGCTATCTGGCCATCCATTTTTATTGTTTTCTAAATAGATTTGTATAAAGTGTGATCTGATTTTCATCTAAGTCAAGGGGTATTGACAAATATAATGGGTCTAAAATAACTTTTTTTGATCTTTCATGTCTTAATTGAGAACAACCAAAAAACCATAATAGTGTTTGTGGAAAAAGTATGTGAACCCTTGAGTTAATGACCACAAAAAAGCTAATTGGAGTCAGATTAGGAGTTTCATTGAGATAATAAGTTTGGAGGTGTGGAGTACAGCTTCTTTGACTAATAAAAACTCAAAGTTTTGAAGTTTGCTCTGCACAAGACAAATGCACTTTTGTGAGCCATGCCTTCCCAAAAATAGTTTTGAGAGGATCTATGATCAAGATTTTTGATTCACATAAAGCACATAAAGCTCAAAATGACACAAAGAGCACAACAAAGACTCATCAATGAGGTCCAGAAATAATCCCAAATGACAGCCAAAGATTTGAAGGCATCATTGGAACTGGCTAACATCTCTGTTCATGAGTCTACAATACGTAAAACATTGAACAAGCAGGGTATCTACGGCAGGATACCACGAAGGAAGCCACTTCTTACTAAAAAAAAACATTGCTGCATGCCTGACATTTGCAAAAGAGCACAATGACACTCCACAGTGGTATAGGTAAAATGTTTTGTGGATTGTTGAAGTTAAGATTGAACTATTTGGGAAAAAAAACTCTTCAACACTACATCTGACATAGAAAGGGCATGGCATTTTATCATGAAAACATCATCCCAACATTGTTGAATGAGTGTGTTCAATAAAGACATGAAAGATCAGAATTTGTTTGTGTAATAATTTTAGAAACGTTTGTCAATACCCTTGACTTAGATGAAGATCTGATCTGACAAATTTATTGAGAAAGCAATGAAATTCCAAAAAGGTTATATACTTTTTCTTACCACTGTTAACGTTGGCTTCCAATTGTAATGGTGGGTGTGATGCCCAATGTACTTTCACAGCCTTTTATCTGGCTAGTACTTACCAAAATGTACCTCTTTAGGAGGGTGTCAACGTTGAAAAGAAAACGGGAAAAACACTTGTTTTATATCCATCATTCTCTAGGGTGCAATCTGGTGGATCGCTGTGAGCTCCGGCTCATCAATCTATCAACGTCAAAGAGGAAATCTAAGGGATTGCTCTTAACTCTGGTTCCTCAACACTTCACTTCCGAATTCTTATCTCCGGTCTGTTCAGAGCTGACACACTGAACCATCAACAAGCTCCAGCGCTCTCTCTCCACTGACACTCCCTGCAGGGAAAAAAGGAACAGGCACTCAGCTGGTTGATTGTCAGGGCCATTATGTCCCCCCAACATTCCACAGTCCCTGCTTCCACAATTCCCTCCATTAACAAGGGGGTTTGCTTTCCACTTCCCCTTTGATGTGTCACACTGCTTCAGACTTGTTTTAATATGTGTGACTGAATCCACTTAACTGGTTGTGAGAAGACTTTTTTTTCTGTGGCGTTGCCTTCAAACAGCAACATTGCATGTTAAACCACAATTAATTATAGATGAATCATCATCAGAGAGGCAGTCATAAATATTATCAACAAGGGACAAATTTGAATGAACGGGCTCCTAACAGATATTCTGTATTTTTACTTAAAAGAAGTGTTAAACATTTTGGGAGGTACAGTTATTTGCTTTTGCTGAAAGTTGAGATCACTATCCCTCTCATATCTGTCAGTTAAATATGAAAAAACAGCAGGGGGGAGGGGGGGTGTATGTGCTGGACTATTTCTTCTACGTCACTTCCTGGAGTCTTGTACACACTGTAAGCTACAACTTGTAGATGGAAAGAGGAGTAAAAGTGTTGTTACTTTAAAGACATTTTACAAAAATAAAAGTACTTAGATAAAAGTAAAAAAGTAGTTCAAAATGTACTCTGAGTAAATGTTACTGTGTTAAAATTGTAAAGGCGGTACGATGATTTATGATACTAATCTACAATTAAACAAAAAGAAATTGCATTAAATGTCAACCTACTCACTAGCAGAAATACTTCAGCATTAAGAGCCCAAACCAGGAATAAATTCATTTTCAATAAAAAAAATTTAATTTCAAATTTCAATAAAACAAAAATGACCAACAATAAACAAAAAGTTTATGGACACTGCAGTGGTGGGTGCAACTATCATTAAGACCCATACATGTAGGTAGTCTGACATTTCTTATAGAAATAACAGAATAATGAAACATCACCAAAGCAGACAACAAAGAGATGTACACTCACCTAAAGGATTATTAGGAACACCTATTCAATTCTCATTAATGCAATTATCTAATCAACCAATCACATGGCAGTTGCTTCAATGCATTTAGGGGTGTGGTCCTGGTCAAGACAATCTCCTGAACTCCAAACTGAATGTCAGAATGGGAAAGAAATTTTGAACGTGGCATAGTTGTTGGTGCGAGACGGGCCGGTCAGCTCAGTTACTGGGATTTTCACACACAACCATTTCTAGGGTTTACAAAGAATGGTGTGAAAAGGGAAAAACATCCAGTATGCGGCAGTCCTGTGGGCGAAAATGCCTTGTTGATGCTAGAGGTCAGAGGAGAATGGGCCGACTGATTCAAGCTGATAGAAGAGCAACTTTGACTGAAATAACCACTCGTTACAACCGAGGTATGCAGCAAAGCATTTGTGAAGCCACAACACGCACAACCTTGAGGCGGATGGGCTACAACAGCAGAAGACCCCACCGGGTACCACTCATCTCCACTACAAATAGGAAAAAGAGGCTATAATTTGCAAGAGCTCACCAAAATTGGACAGTTGAAGACTGGAAAAATGTTGCCTGGTCTGATGAGTCTCGATTTCTGTTGAGACATTCAGATGGTAGAGTCAGAATTTGGCGTAAACAGAATGAGAACATGGATCCATCATGCCTTGTTACCACTGTGCAGGCTGGTGGTGGTGGTGTAATGGTGTGGGGGATGATTTCTTGGCACACTTTAGGCCCCTTAGTGCATGGTTTAAATGACCATGTCCATCCCTTTATGGCCACCATGTGCTCATCCTCTGATGGCTACTTCCAGCAGGATAATGCACCATGTCACAAAGCTCCAATCATTTCAAATTGGTTTCTTGAACATAACAATGAGTTCACTGTACTAAAATGGCCCCCACAGTCACCAGATCTCAACCCAATAGAGCATCTTTGGGATGTGGTGGAACGGGAGCTTCGTGCCCTGGATGTGCATCCCACAAATCTCCATCAACTGCAAGATGCTATCCTATCAATATGGGCCAACATTTCTAAAGAATGCTTTCAGCACCTTGTTGAATCAATGCCACGTAGAATTAAGGCAGTTCTGAAGGTGAAAGGGGGTCAAACACAGTATTAGTATGGTGTTCCTAATAATCCTATAGGTGAGTGTATAAACAATAGCCTACAAACTCCACAATGACTGCAGCTGCAAACACGCATATTAAAGCAAAGGAATGCAGATTTTACATACACGAGTAGCGTGCTCACTGGTTGTTGGTCAACGCTCTCATTTGGAGAGTGAGTTTAATGACTGTGTCGTTTTACTCACCTGTATGAAAGGTTTTTATGTGAGTCTCGTTCACCGTGAAGTCCTCCACAATCTGCTCCAAGTTCAACTCCTCTGTCCACTCAGCCTCTCTGTCCCACTGCGCTCTTTAACGTTTTAATTATTTTGAACTGAATGAGGCTCTTCAGTCACACCAGACAGCCCTCACACACCTTACTGAAGTTTAAAGTTTTAGTGAACGTAGAAGTAACTGCTGGAGGATTCACCATGAGCATGTTAGCATTTAGCCAGACCCAGCAACAGGTGTGTTGTGGGTGTGTTTGATTTTGTTCTCTTGGCATGACCACCAAGTGGTGCATTGCATGAGTGATTAATTTAGGGAGATGCAACCTTTTTATTTTTCATTTAACTATGCCGGGATAATACAATAATGTACAATAATGTTAACCCTACCCCCCTAAGGACGTAATCCTTAATTTGATTGCAATGTTGCAATGTTTGTATTGTTCACTAACTGCTAGCCCCGGTCCGAGTGGCCGGTGAAGGTGCACATTTAAAACATGTAGGCTATAGACATGGGGGTAAGCCAACCTCCACAAAGTATAGTTAATATGGCGCCATTTTAATGCTACCAAGCATTCACCCGCCCAAAACGGGATCTGTTGGTCCAATTATTTCACTGTCTATGGCTATAGGGCCCCCAGATAGCTGAGATGGTGGTTTTACTGGTGAGCTTACTCCTCGACGCTGTGGGTCCTGGGTTTAACGCCAACCTGCACCCCTCATCTGCATGTCATTCCACCTCTCCCTCCCCTTTCATGGCTTCATCTGTGCTGTCAAAAATAAAGGCCGAAAAATGCCCCAAAAAGGCTATAATTTCTGGAGTCTCAGCAGAGATGCAGCGTGTTGTCTCCCTGGAGCTTTGTCCTCCTGCGTCTGCAGACAGACAGCTCCCTCTCTGCTGCAACTGCTGATTTTTATCTCCCTTCTTTTGTTACACTCAAAGTGTATTATGACTTTCATGTGACTTTTTGTGTGCGCATCTATTTTATATTGAACATCCATTACATTGCAAAATGAGTTTATATAGCTTATAAAAGGTTCTCTAAGCGATGTCACGCGTTTAAATTCTACATTTTTTGTCACATACAAACATTTCCTCTGTCCGCTCTGCCTGTCCACTGAACACACTGTCAAAAAAAAATATATAACTCTTTCGACAGCCCAGGCTCCACAAAAGCAACAAAAACAATCTGCACCAGAAAAAGGAGTTGGTTGAGCCATCATCGCAGTAGTGTTAGCACGTAGGCTACTTCCACAATGCGCATTCATGACTCAACCAACTTCTTGTCGGTTATTAGGGTTCATAATGCTGGGGTTCGTTTTAGAAAGCAGGTTTAGTGAAAACTCTGAGTTTATTAACCCTGAGATGAGGGAAACTCTTGGTTTTTTGTTTCAGAAAGGTAGGTTCTTTAAACCTGAGAGAAAGGGGTAACTCCAGCCTGTTGCAGAAAGAGAGGTGACTTAACCTCAGTTACTATAACTGAGCCTGTGAACCTAACCTGGTCTAGAGCAGGTTTTCTTCGAGAAACCTCGAGTTTCTCTGTCTCCTCCTTCTGACACAGCGCGCAGGATTGCACCTAAATAAAATGATGGGTGTAGCCTACTACCATTCCAGTTTTCACCAGTAATATCATAGTTTACCTGTGATTAACTATGAAATACACTGTATTAGAACTTACGATTGACTTGAGCAGCAATTTTCTCCCACACCAATTCTTGCTGTTTTATAGCAGCCATTGTGTTGCTTTTTCTTTTTTTAACTAGATGCATGTTCAACCTCGCTGAATGTGTGCATGAGTATATCCGCCGACCAATTTGTTTGTGGTTGTTGCCATGGTGAATCGTAGTTTCATGGCTCCATTCATGATGCCTTTTTATTGTGGTGGTGCACGCTCTTAAGTCCAAGTCCACCTAGTCCGAGTTGACTGAACCAACTCAAATCAGTTGTTCTTGATCCGAAAAACACAGTTTTCCATCTCAGGGTAAATCAACCCAGAGATCAGGGTTAGATGTTAAACCCCTTCCTAAAACGGACCCCAGGTTTGTTTTTGTTGCCATTTATGGCGCCTGGGCTGTCTACAGAGGCCGCGTTTTTTTACAGTGTGTTCAGGGGACAGGCAGCTAGCGGGTAGTAAGGAGATGTTGGCTGTTTGTGACAAAACATGTTGTAGCCTAACAAACGTGTGACATTGCTTAGAGCACCTTTAAGCCAACTCCACAAAACTCGCTCTGTATTCCTCAATATGGCTGTTTGCAAAATGGTGTCTGGAGACTTTCAATTCAATTTTATTTATAGTATCAATTCATAACAAGTTATTTTGAGACACTTTACAGATAGAGTAGGTCTAGACCACATAATTTACAAGGACCCAACAGTTCTAGTAGTTCCCTCCAGAGCAAGCAACAGGGAAACAGTGCCGAGGGAAAAACTCCCTTTTAGGAAGAAACCTCGGACAGACCCAGGCTCTTGGTAGGCGGTGTCTGACGACCGGTTGGGGTTGAAATGAAGAGTGAAAATAACAGTCACAATAAAAGATAATGGAACAGTGACTATATAAAATAGTTTGTAGTAGTTCATAGCATAGCAGGGCACTGTGCGGCATTACAAGGCACAGCAGAGCGTAACAGGGCATTGCAGGATGTGTAACAGCACCACGGTGACAGCTGTAATCATGATTTCCGAGCCTCCCTGATCCAAGGAAACATGCTGGGAGAAAAAGAATATAAGGACTTCAGGGAATGACTCCCCAGGGCTTGGGTAGTAACAGACATTTCTGGGACATGGATGCACACAAATGGAAAGATTAAGGAGAGAGGAGCTCAGTGTGTCAAAGGACACTACTTTCGCGTGCAGCAGCTCGGGTGATGCGTTTTACGTCACAGAGAAAAGGGCAACAGCAGCTTTGGAGATGAAGAGGACATAAAAATGACAAGATAATTACCTTTTCTTTAAGAGTCCATCATGTTTGTTTTTTTAACCCTACATAAAATGCTACTGTGTGGAGGAGGGGTGGGGGTGGTGCGGGATCACCGAGGCTTGAGTTATGTGAATGCACAGACACTGTCATTACTTTACCCATTATTCCTCATGAGGGCTACAGAAACTACACACTATAGCTTTAAACGTGATCCAACTCAAATTGTGATCATTTTCCACGGTGTCCACACAAGCGATAAAGATATAGTTTTCAAAAAGTCAAATGTGGATATACAACAGTGGGATCTCATATGTATGTTTAGTCTTCAAAGGTCAAACAACTCAAAAAAATAACTGTAGAATGAAAGATTAAAAACATAATTTCCCTTCTCAGTCAGGCAAACTTTATATGAGGATCAAATAAATGGTCACTACTAAGTAGTTTGATCCACAATAATGTGAAGGCTAAAAAAAAAAAACCACAACTTTGTGGCGCAGTAATTAAAACCTGTTTACCAAAGCAAAGCAGAAGCAGGGATGTTTTTAGCACATAATTCTCCTCTACAGGTTTTGCCTGCCATAAAGTCTAACATGAAGCGACAGCATGGCTGCAGGTGTGAAAGAGTGAAGGGTTTGTGAGCAAAGTTAAGCACATTAGCAGCGACTCACATCTGTCAGGTTAATGAGACAATGCCTGGGGAATAATCATGACTTTACATACAGCTGCAGGACATTTGCCTCCATTTTTACAGTCGACAGGGTGGTCACATCTCCTGGATCATTTTTGTGTTTGGAGAGAGAGGACTTGATGATAAATGTATTGTTTGGCAACACAGGCAGATTTCTTTTAATTTCATTTTTCATCATGAAGGGACCAACGTCACACTCTGCATCTTAACAACTGCCAGGTTTCACATGAATTGGACAAAATGCTGATGGGAGTGTAACCGATGCTTCCATCTGCTGTTACGGTCAATACCAAGCGACATCATCAAGAGACAGTAATAGACACTCATAGAACTCTAGATTTAGACCCATGGAATGGTGCCAACTGGTAGGAAGGACACAATGAACTGTTGTGACTGACTTTCCTGCTAAATTCACTTTTATATTTTAAGCTAAAGGAAGCAGCACTGTTACTTAACAGCAAGAACAAAACAAAAAAATCCCAACCACATGTAGAGTTTGCATGTTCACCTTCTGTTTGTATTTGTTTCCTTCCACATCACAAAAGCATGTTAAAAACCTAACTATTACTTAAGATGGCCAAGAACAAAAGGTAAATAAAAAGTACTGCATGAATTTTTATTTGGTTTATTTTATACACCATCAAATGATGCATTAAGTCAACAATTATAGTCATATTAGTCGAATAATTTAAGAAAATAAGAGTTCCGCATCAAATTAAAGCAACACTAGAGACTTTTGCAACTTTAAATAATGTTTCCAAAATGGTTTCAGAGGTTCATCAACTCGTAACAGGGTGAACAGCACTTCTGCATTTGCTTGGCGGCTCTCTACTAGCTATAACCGCACTATGCAGTCTCCAGATTGGGTAGAGGATCTTATTTCCAATGAGACATAACGGGACAATTCTGTTTCTAAGCGTGAAAAGTTCTCTAGTGTTGCTTTAAGTGCCGTGAATACCGTGTTCACCCCCTTCCAAATGCATCTACATGCTTTTAAGTAATGGATTTCAGAGGTTTTTGACACCATAAAATGCCATGTTGCTATGGTTGACTGCCATTATAAAGAGGAAATTAAATATAAAATCAGGGAAACAAAGAAGTGCTTACAAATATGAAATATACATTATCAGTCTTGCCATATTACTTTCATCTTCACCTTTGCAAAGTAATATGCCTGGACAATTTCTTTAATAAATGTCACAATTTCTAGTGAGCTCAGGGGAAACTGAAAGTTAAAAGTGAAAAATACATTTCAGATTGTTCAAGTGACAGGGCCACTTTTTCTTTTACATCATTTTCCAAATAGTCTTCATGCTGTTAATAGATAACAATTTTTCCACTGTCCAATAGTTGCCCTGCTTTCCTTACAAGCAAAGTAACATACTGTGTGTTTAATACATCCCAATGGGACTTTGGCTTGTAGAGGGAAATAAACTCATGGATGACATTTCGGTGAATCTGGAGAATGAAGAAACAAAATGTCATCCCCTTTGCCATTACATTTAAATACTACTTTGACAGTGCTGCACAAAGCCTAAATGAAACAATAACTAGAACCTTAAATGTTTTATTAAACATTTATTTTGGATAGTTGTTTAAGGTTGGTCAGTGTTGTTTTTTGGTTATTCCTCAAAATACTAGGAAGAAACATTTTAATTATGTAACAATCATACCAAATGCTACCAATTCACATCTCAACTTTGATAACATCAACATTTACACCTAAAATTAGATTTTGCTTCAAAAGACATTCTAATTTGATTTGATACTTCCTCCACAAAACCTAAGCAACAAGGACAACTCCAAGCCTTTAAGCAATGTACTCCAAATGCCAGCTTAACTCTAGAGGTTACTAATTTAACCTCCATCAGGCTTTGCTGCAGATTTGCTCAAACTTTTGATTACCTTGAAAAAAATACTTTTCCTCCCAAGTGTGGCAGTGATTCCAGCGCAGTGAGGATAAAGTTTGTGACTGCAGTGCAGCTAATTTGACAAGACCCAAAATAATCTGCTCTTCCTCCCACTGAAAAGCTAATACTCCATCATGACTTTTCAACCTTTACGAGATCTGAAATGAGGAAGGAGACATTTATCGAATAAATTGTTCTCATTTTTATAACGCTTGAGGGCAAGATGTACAAGTATGCGTTATGGGATGTTATCTAATCCTTTAGGAATAAGGGGAAAAAAACAAAATGTTCCAAACCCTGCAAAATAACCAGAGCTGCTTTTGGTGGGACATACTGAATAACAAATCAAACTGCTGCACATTTGGTCCCCTGGGTGAAATTATATTTCAAAGAGGACAAAGAAAAACATCATGCTGTGACTAGAAATGTACAATGGAGTCAATGTTAAGTATTCAATACTGACGGATAACCTTTTAATTTGTTTCGGTAAATTTTCAAAGGCAATCAGGTGATCATTGTATTCTGAAAGATTCTATTTATTTTTTTATATTTATAATTGCTTTATATTGGAATTTATGTTATGGATGCAATGCAAATGAGCCGTTATGCTGGCAGCATTTACATGCTACGCATTCACAATGCTTCGCACCAGCTACACAGAACATCCCTGGATACAGATTCACCCTGTAAGTCAGCTTCCATGCTCGTGGAACAAATGTTGCGGTTTGGTCTTGGAATAAATTTCTTGCCCTTTCGTATAACGCACCATCCCCAGAACACCTATCTCGCCCATGTAATGAGCAAGGGAAGAAAGCATGATGAAAGCAAGCAAGTTCATGACTAATGATTGTAAATCCATTCGGCGGAGATAAACACCGTCATAGTCAACTGCCTGCCCACAGTCTAAGAAAGTGCCAGCTTTGTCAAAATGAAGTCATGCACAATTATATATTAAACATCAAGGGTGTCTTGCTGACAGCCGCCCAGCTGCGCACTGTTATCCAGTTGCCTTATTATAGTGGATAAATCCTCTCTGTGCTGAGCACCATGCTTGGATTTTAAGACCTAATTTAATTCTAGCTATGTGCAGCTCTGGTGCATGCAGTGTTTGTGCTCTGACGGTACAAGCATGAGACAGTGATGAACTGTGGTATGAGTGTCAAAAAGTCTTCAAACAGAAAAGCCTGCAGAGCAAATGTGCGCAAGTCCGATGATTTTTTTTTTTAAACATTTGACACGCTTGGGGAGATAAAATTTGATTTAAAATTCACAATCATTAAATTACAAAATGGAACTTTCACTTATACATTCAATATATCTAATAAAGAGAAGTCTAAGACTAATATTTCCCTTGGCCTCCTGGAAAACACATTTGTATTCATGTAATTCAGGGCTGCCTGATCAGTGCCTCTAATTGGATCAAAAGTTAGTAATCTTATAGAAAGAGTAGAGATAAGTGCACACAACTGTACAGTACTTCAAAGAACTGTGATTAGAGGAGCCGCCTGTGACGCCACACCAGTGAAAAGATTCCTGACTCTCAGATAGTAACCATCTTTCGCAAATTATTGCAGACAGAAGTTCTAGAAAAGAGGAAATATCTCCTGACCACGTATGCTTTGAATACATTGCATTGTGCACTATGAGGCAATGTTCCAAGGCGGCACAATACAACTGTGGAAATTGTTTATTTTCATCCATCCCCCTGTCACCATTCATCCACACTCCTGCCAGCAAATACAATGACATTGTTTCTGAGACAGCTGGGAAATGTTCTAGGCATCACCCCCACAACCACGTCCCTGCCAAAACACTGGTCTGAACTCAGCAAAGCCACTTTCAGTGCACAGAGTGAAAACAAAGAAAGCATAACTGAGATTACTTTGACATTTGACCTAAACAGCTAAATTAATGACAGCCTGCCACTAACAAAGAACTTTAAGGTAGAAAACTCTGCTTTGGTCTGATGTTGAAGTTTAAATAATGTCCATTCAAGGTTAACTAAAAGTCTGCTATGTTGAGAACAGACTAACAAGTCGTGAAGAAATTACTGATATGCAACTTTAATTCATAACGTCATGTTCAGTGAATTCTAAAATACTTAACTCAAGTTAGGATATATACCTCCCCCAAACTCCAGATATGTATTTATACAAAAAAAATCAGGCATCTTGAAAGAAAGAGTCCAGTTCCTCCAATTCCTGGGAGGTGTTTGCTGCTGCCTCTGGAGCTGTGCTGGCTCCTCTGGTGGCAGAGTTTTCTTGGGACCTCTGTGGAATATCCATCTCTCGCTTTATGTCCTTGCCTCCGCCAAAAACTTTCTGGCTCTCTATAAAGTACTGGTTGGGGTGATTGAGCGAGAAACTGGCATCCTCGATCTGCCCAACAAAATAAAGAAAGCACAGGAGAGGAAGGAGAAGAGAAAATAAGAACAGCAGTGGTAGCTTTCACAGAACTGGCAGGTTGGTAGCATACTGATTGATTGATTGACTCAATGTTATGCCACCTTTTATGAGATGGCCATGAAACATCTGCTTCATTGGGGAGGATGTGGAATGGTTTGCTAATTTACTAACGATTGACTAATTTATTAACAATTATGAGGACAGCAGGCTTTCATGGCTAAATTAGTGAGCTAATTCAGTGAAACGATTAAATGCCCTTTCAGGAAATAAAATGTCAAAATCACTCATGAGGAGTTAAAAACTATGAATCAAATAACAGATTAAGTTCTAGCTCTTTCTCAAATGCTCTTACTGAGACCTTTTCCATAATTTGTAAGCAATTATGGAATTATGATTGAGGTTTTCAAAACTGTTTATATTCCAATTATAGTTTTGTAACAGTCTCAGCGTCTTCCATGTGCCATATGAAGATCGGTAAGGAGACTACTAGACTAGAGTGAAGAAAATAATTTTCTAACAAATGTTGCAACATTATGTGGGTATTTCACAGCTTACATTTTTTTTTATTTTAATGCATCTGCATGAGGCTGAAAGGGTTGTTGATCAAGACGCACAATACATAACACACATTTGTTAAACATTTGCTTTTATCACCTAGTAGCCCCAAAAGAATGTGAATTTAATGTGCATAAATTGTCTAGTGAAGCAAATTCAAAGTCAATAAGCAAGCCATGTAGCCCAGGATTAAAACTGTGTATTCCCCACAGTAGGGCTAAAAAGAATTAAAGTAAAAGTTCGACATTTACCAAAGCTTTAGGACGTACTGGCAATATATGTGTTTATTTTTTTTAACCGTTTTTAGTCTTAGTCTTTAGTCTGTAATTTTAACCCTGCGTGAACACAACCGTCATTGTGGTCTTCAAACCAACTGGTTTTAGAATTCCTATGGTCGAGATATAAATGGTGGCGTGATCAGGCGTTGGCAGTTGCTGCCCCGAGACTCTGGAACAAGTTACCCCCCCCCAATTCTTCTTATCCAACTCTCAGCAAGAAACTAAATAAGTGTATTTCAGTACACTTATTACAGTAAACACGTAATGCCATGTAAAAAGCAGACCTGTGTCAACAACTGTTAAACTCAACTGAATGTCACAAAAATATGTTATAAGTTTAAGATCTCTTTTCTTTTTCAATCTCTGCTTTTCTCTAAAACTAGGACCTTGAGTGTGACTGAAAGGGATGACTCAAGCATCCAAACTAAAACAGATTAAATTAAACAAGTATCCACAGGGGACAAAATAGATGAAAATGCTATAATAAACCAATAGAAATTAAGAGGCTATGACAGCCAGTTAATGATGGAAGTGAGTACAGTTCGGGGTTTCTCCTGAGCCTTCACGCATGAGATGCCAGGACCAAACCCCTGCCTCTGACACAGGCAGTTACTCCCTGCTCTAAATTAAATCTGCACTTACATTGTGTGTCAGCTCAAAGTACTTCTGGCACGCCAGCTGATAGTGCATCCCTTTAACCAGCTCCAGGATCTGCAACAAAAAAAGAGGGATAGAAAAAGAGATGATGGCAGGTTAGGCTCAAATGGGCCTCTTTTCTTACAATGATGAACCTTAGATACTGACACAGTACATTGACATTATGTTGTTGCAGCCCCATATTCAAAATTGTTTTAATTGGCTTTCAGTCAACTACCTACACAAACATTCCTCATGAATCATAATGACAGCAGTGAATACATCCTTAAGGAGATATTTGCAAATGCAAAGAAAACAGAACACAGGCTTATTTGAGCTAATTTTAATATTCATGCCCTGAGTCAACTCTTTGTAGAATAACCGTTGGCAATGATTACACCTGGTAGGCTGCATCTCAATTCTGGGATCTCCTATTTTTTACTTTCTGGTTTTCTAAAGCTCTGCAAAGTTGAAAAGAGAAGATGTGAGCAGATATTTTGAAGCCAAATCTTTGGCTGGGTCACATAACAGCTTTCACATTCTTGTACTAAAAGCACTGCAGTGTTAGCGTGACTGCATAATCGGGGTGACTGACCTCCTAAAAAGAAATACAAGGTCTTTAGCACTGGCTAAGAGTGGAATTTGCCTGTATTTGGCGCCTTCATTATTCCCGAAAACTGCCTCCAGCGTGCTACTGCCACAAGCATGCTCAAAGCCGGGGCAGGTATTACATCTGCCCCGGCACCTACCTTAGCTGTTCTTAGTTTCTGCCAGATAATGCAGTTTTTATTATTTTGGTTTAATGGAATTAGGGCTGGACCCAAATATTTGACTTTACTTTCATTGGGTATTTGATTTGAAGAACGACATGCATTCTGTAGAGACGTTCATAGATTAATCCTAATCCCTTTGGTGATACTAATTTTTTTTTTACCTGGCAACTTTGACACCAGCAGGTCAAAGTTTCACTCATCCGGTGATATATAATGTCCTGTATGTTCCTGCATTTCCTCTATATGTAGATATTGTAAATGAAACATTGGTAAGACTCAACTTCTCGGACCAACTGCTCTCAGCCACTGAGGGCCTGGTGAGTGGTACCATTTACCAGCTGTCTGGATGAATGTTTTATTCTACAAAGATTTTAGAACCCACTGAGAAAATCTAATTTAGATTTGCTGACTTCTATGAAACCATGAGAGAAATTTCCCCAGTTAGAGGCAGATAATGATTGCTAGAGGGCTGTGTGAGAGGCCTACTTTAGACAGGACGACACCCACCTGACTGATCCCACTGGGAGACACCTTGTAGAACTGAAGCTTCTGCTTCAGCAGTTCTGGCTCACTGTGACGGAAAGGACATCCTACAAAAACATTTTTTTTTTTTAATACATTTATAAATTAATAACATTAATTACATGTTTTGCTGTTGGGAGGAGACTGAAATACTCAGCATGTGAAAACTATATATGCAGAGATTTTGGTCATAACAATGTCTACATTTGTGTCACTATTTCCAAGCAGAGTACATTAACTAAAAAATAAAAAGGCTGATAATGGCAGTTGAGTGGCTCGTCTCATGGATAATGGCTTCTTCCAACAGCCATCAACTCACCATGATGGTCGCCTTGGCTGGGTGGGTTTGATAAAATCACCTTCATGCAACTGTAGGGGTGTAGTCTGTTCGTTTGCCTTCTTTGCCAAACATGTGGCGAATGCTGTAGGCATATGCTTTGTCAAACTACAGAGAGAGAGAGAGAGAGAGAGAGAGAGAGAGAGAGAGAGAGAGAGAGAGAGAGAGAGAGAGAGAGAGCATTAGTGAGGATGAGAGTGTAAGAGGGACAAGGTTGGGGTAAAAAGAGACATTGCATACATCATGTCAGTTTTGACAGGGTTTTTTCCTCAATGAAATATAGAGCTATTAGAGAGAACCTGCTGTAGACACACTCAAGATAGCCAAATTATGGATTTTGTTGAATTGCCAACTTTACTTCTCATTGCTTTTGCCCTGCAGAGTACTTTGATACAATATGAAATATATTTTTAAATAAAAGAATACATGTAGTAACTCCAATACAATGTACTTCTGTATTCAGTACAATGTGTCCACTATTGCTAGCTAAAAACGCCTTTTTTAAATGTATATGACATCACAGCTATAGAAATATGTAGAATGTACACTACCGTTCAAAAGTTTGGGGTCACATTGAAATGTCCTTATTTTTGAAGGAAAAGCACTGTACTTTTCAATGAAGATAACTTTAAACTAGTCTTAACTTTGAAGAAATACACTCTATACATTGCTAATGTGGTAAATGACTATTCTAGCTGCAAATGTCTGGTTTTTGGTGCAATATGTACATAGGTGTATAGAGGCCCATTTCCAGCAACTATCACTCCAGTGTTCTAATGGTACAATGTGTTTGCTCATTGGCTCAGAAGGCTAATTGATGATTAGAAAACCCTTGTGCAATCATGTTCACACATCTGAAAACAGTTTAGGTCGTTACAGAAGCTACAAAACTGACCTTCCTTTGAGCAGATTGAGTTTCTGGAGCATCACATTTGTGGGGTCAATTAAACGCTCAAAATGGCCAGAAAAAGAGAACTTTCATCTGAAACTCGACAGTCTATTCTTGTCCTTAGAAATGAAGGCTATTCCATGCGAGACATTGCTAAGAAATTGAAGATTTCCTACAACGGTGTGTACTACTCCCTTCAGAGGACAGCACAAACAGGCTCTAACCAGAGTAGAAAAAGAAGTGGGAGGCCGCGTTGCACAACTGAGCAAGAAGATAAGTACATTAGAGTCTCTAGTTTGAGAAACAGACGCCTCACAGGTCCCCAACTGGCATCTTCATTAAATAGTACCCGCAAAACACCAGTGTCAACATGTACAGTGAAGAGGCGGCTGCGGGATTCTGGGCTTCAGGGCAGAGTGGTAAAGAAAAGCCATATCTGAGACTGGCCAATAATAGAAAAAGATGAAGATGGGCAAAAGAACACAGACATTGGACAGATGAAGACTGGAAAAAAGTGTTGTGGACGGATGAATCCAAGTTTGAGGTGTTTGGATCACAAACACCTCAAACTTGGTGCTGGTAAGGTGGGAGATTTGTACAGGGTAAAAGGGATTCTGAATAAGGAAGGCTATCACTCCATTTTGCAACGCCATGCCATACCCAGTGGACAGCGCTTGATTGGAGCCAATTTCATCCTACAACAGGACAATGACCCTAAACACACCTCCAAATTGTGCAAGACCTATTTAGAGCAGAAGCAGGCAGCTGGTATTCTATCGGTAATGGAGTGGCCAGCGCAGTCACCAGATCTGAACCCCATTGAGCTGTTGTGGGAGCAGCTTGACCGTATGGTACGCAAGAAGTGCCCATCCAACCAATCCAACTTGTGGGAGCTGCTTCTGGAAGCGTGGGGTGCAATTTCTCCAGATTACCTCAACAAATTAACAGCTAGAATGCCAAAGGTCTGCAATGCTGGAATTGCTGCAAATGGAGGATTCTTTGACGAAAGCAAAGTTTGATGTAAAAAAAATCTTATTTCAAATACAAATCATTATTTCTAACCTTGTCAATGTCTTGACTCTATTTTCTATTCATTTCACAACGTATGGTGGTGAATAAGTGTGACTTTTCAGGAAAACACAAAATTGTTTGGGTGACCCCAAACTTTTGAACGGTAGTGTATATTAATTACAAAAAAACAGTGTTGCATCTCCTGGTCACATTTCAGGTGTCCTTAAGTTGTTACCACTTTCACCAAAGAGATATTTCCCAGCAAAACATCTCCGGTTATCAATTTAATGAACTGTCTGAGGCCCAAAGAGATACAACAACCCATTATTTCTCAACATAAGATAAGACTACAGAAAAAAAAAATAGAAAGAGCTTTCAGAACTTCAGTTGTCTTTCCTTCCCCATGTCACGATTTATTTTGTGACCCATCGGGGGGAGAGGGGGGACCCTTTGGTTGGGAACCACCAGATTTGAATTCAATTAAACTATGTGAACTGCTGATTTAATAGCTGGAAAAGTCTTTATATGATCTCTAAAAAAGCAACACATCAAAGCCAAGGTCACAAGTGACTGTATCAATGAATTATGAAGTGCCAGAAATTTGCAAATCTTAATATCTTCTGTCCACCTTGTTCCGAACTAAAAATCCATAATTTTTTTTTGATCAGGGTCATTCTACACAATCTTCACAGTGAACGCCTTTTATATGTACAGAGTTCATGTGACACCATTAAAAATGATTTACAGGAACCCAGCCTCTAAAAACCCAACAGTAGAAATGCATACAGTGTGCTTCGACAGTGGCAGAACACAATCATGACTGCTCCCATCATAACACATTAATGTTGCAATAAAACCCTTGAGCTTGCTAATGTGACAAGCTGCAGCAGCAATTCACAAATCCATAAAATCTTCAAGTAGAATAAATCAAATATTAATTATGTAGAGCTTCGAAGGATTCAGGAGGCTGTTTCCTGATTTAAGACCCCCCTACTCTATTAAAACGGATCTTGGAACTCCACTGGCACTAAAGTGTGTTTAATATGTATTATGTGAAATAATTAGGACATAAAAAAGAACCTAGGTGGTCTAAAACAAGTGATGTAAGACTTAGAAATGATAGGTTATTAAACTTTCACTTCTTCTAGGTGAGATGGTGATTAAAGATATAACTTCACAAGAACTAATTATACTGTATGTCAACTATTTCTTAAATCCTAGGTTTAACCACAAACAGCAGATCCAACTGAGCATTTTTCAACTTGCCATTTTCCATAAACATTTGATTTGTCCTTAAAAAACAGTGTTGAGATCCCCCTTGGCATCAGATAGTCGTACAAAGCAGCTTCCAGTTCTATTTGTTACCCATATGAAATGCAACTCCTCTAAATAGAATATATTTTCAGTGTTCCTTTTAATCACCAACTGTGTTCCTACACTTCAGCCCACACTTCAGATCATCCTGCATATACTCTTAACACGGCTGACCTCCAAACTGAGAATTTAGTAGTCTTAACACAAGCACAAAAGCCGCATTCAAAAGGAGCAGAGCCACGGCTCTTTTAGTGCACATTATGGCTCTTGGGGCTACATCAATGGACCCCCCCTCCCCCCCACGCTCTAAGACACATTCACAAAACCTGCGGCGATGGAGACAGAGAAATAGGACACAATCAAAGGGATTACATACGTGTGTGCATGTGTGTGTAAACCTGGCATGGCTTCTTAAGCTCAGTCCATAGTGACTGATGTGCCTGCAGCTCCGATTCCTCGTATATGTAATACAATTCAAATACTTCCCATTTTAATCTGCACTGCGGGCTTTTCAGAACCTAAAAACAAAAAGGTTCTGGACTATGAAACACTTCCAAGTGTGGACAAGGTAAGAACTGTAGCTGTTGATAAGCTTTTGAAAAGGTCATTTACACACAACGCACAAGCAGAATTTTAACCTAAAAGCCAATGGAGACAAATTAGAACTAAACAAACAGTGTGACAAGCCTAATGCAAACCCTAAAAGCTGCACATTGCATCTCAAAGAGTAAAAGAGCTTAACACCATTGAAAACTTTTTCAATAATAAACAATATAATTTTATTTAATAATTTAGTTTTTGTTTCATAAGTTGTACCTGTTGTCCCATAATTACAGAAAGACAGCAAAAACCTCAGGGGTCCCTGTCTGTCCTGAAATTTCTGTTTCTAGTCAGCCTACACATTCAGAGACATATCGGTGATCAGCTATGTATAGCATGTAGTAGACCGGCTCGTCTTAGTGTGTATTTCTCACTGAAAGCAAATGCCACTACAACTTGTATAATCGGCATGAGCATTAAAACTAAGCAATTTTTTAGACTTTATTTTCATTCATTTATATTAGATAACATAGTGTTATTAGACATTCTGTTTATTTAAGGTTTGGGATCATGAACGTCAGGTTGTTCAAATAGTAGCATTATTCTTCAAGCCGCTCACTATGGAAGATAAGTGAAAGGCTTAGGAGTTCCCTACATCCTAATGAAAGAATGTCCCTACTGTCTAGTTAACACTGTTGTCTTGTACTTTATAATCTTTCTGAAAAAGGAAAAAAGCACAAAAACCTAAAAGACAAAATAGTTTCTTTTGCATTGCTTCAAGACAGGGTTGCAAAAGGAGCTGGCAGCTACTTTTAAATGTGCTGAAAAAAAAGTGAAAAAAATAACATGTACATTTGTAACCAAACTTTAAGACCAGTTACTATAAAGTGTCATCTAATGAAAGTCTTCCATTGTTGGGAAATCAAAACTATAATGTGAAAAAAGATGTCAGTTAGTGGTAATTAATCTGAAGTTAAAATCTGTAAAACAAGCAGTTCAAAAGCAGTCCCACCCCCCAAAGCAATACAACACACTAAAATGTGGTTCAAATAGACCATCCTTCAAATGAATAAGCTAACTTCTATGGCAATAAAAATGGATAGATCAAGTTGATTTCATCAATTTTTTTCACTCCTTCTAGTCTAATATTACATTGCCTTGTCCTCCAGGCCTCCCTCTCGGCATTGCTGCCTCCCATCTTTTTTCTCTGTGCCTGTCGCATACTAATGAGCAGGGTTTGTGCAGCATGCCACAAAGTGCAGTCCCTGACTTCAACACATACATCATTGTGAGAGCTGCGATCTGGTTAGCACCATTCTGCTGCCTCTGCTGTGCAACAAGAGCTGGGCTTTGTGCACAGCCCATCACACTTTCTCTGAAAGCGTGTACATGGTAACCAAGCCACCTTTAGAAATGGATACAGTGTACTGTAGTTGCCATGAGGCTCTTACTGAGAGCCAATAGCAAAGATAGGGCGGTTGAGACTGGAGGCAAAACAATGCTGAAACTGTGGCACCAGCAGGGGTCCGTTTCAGGAAGGAGGTTTAGCAAACTCTGGGTCTAACCCTGAATACAGCTGATTTTAGTTGGTTCAATCAACTCGGAGTAGGTTGACTCAGATTTAAGCACGTGCACGACCACAATAAAAAGGCAGCATGAAGGGAGCCATGATACTGCAATTCACCATGGCAACAACCACAAACAAACTGGTCGACAGAAATACTCATGCGCACATACAGCGAGGTTGAACATGCATCTAGTTTTAAAAAAGAAACAGTGCTAAAGTTTAAAAAAGCGAGTCACATTCTTCTGACGGCACTTTGCTACAGTGGCTTTACTAATATGCTCCGCATCAACAATATTGTAAAGAATTCTGCTGTTCGCAAAAAAACGTAATGTGACACAAAGAATGTGCTGGGATGTACAGCATGTCCACGATCTATACTCGGGCCTCAATATCATCTCACGACGTACGTTTAACTCTCTGTGAAGTTATACAGCTTCTTCATTAACGGGATCGTTAATACAAGGAAATGCCAAGTTCGGGAAAAAAAAAAGAAAGTATAATCTGCCTAACACAGTTAATAAACCCAAATGTTTCTTATTCATGCAGATATACTGCTCTAAAATGCACCTGATACAGACTGAATGAATGAGGAAATGAAAGAGCGCTGTGTCAGAGGGAGGAGACTTAAAGTTTCTTGAAGAAAACCAGCTCCCGACCAGGTTAGGTTCACAGACTCAGTTACCATAGTAACTGACTTTGAAGTTACTTCTCTTTCTTCAACAGGCAGCAGTTACCCCCTTTTCTCTGGTTTGATTAACCTACTTTTCTGAAACAGAAAACCGAGTTTCCTTCATATCAGGATTAACAAACAGACTTTTCACTTACCCTGCTTTCTGAAACGGACCCCAGGAAACAGAGGTTCAAAATCTCCCGCATCGTGCCAGGACACTTTGTCTGGCTAATACAACACATGTCATGCCAGCCATGTGATCTACTACTCATTATTGAAAGACAACATGCCTCGGGGATCAAGGCTCACCACACACAGTACTGTGCCAGATAGCGGCACACTTTTTTGGCCACTCACTTTGCACTCTGTTAATACTGAATCTTTTGATGAGCACCCAAAAACGGAAACACATTTGTGTGTGAGATCAAGTGGTAATTATCAATTGTGGTCAGATGGACCGTCAGATGAACAGTATCTGTTAAGTTAAAGTTACAAAATATTATAATTATAAAAACAGCTTCCTGGCTGAAAAGTTTCATTGTGTCAGTGCAGTCAGACCATGCTGGTCCAAGCTGGAGCAGTATTTGTATACATATATATTTAAATTCAGTAATCATAAAAATAAAGAAGCAAGTAGAGAACATCTTAGAATATGTTTTCATAATTATGTACCTAAATATGGTTTATATATTGTGTGATTTGCCCATAAATTTGGTTTATGTTTCTGGGAAGCTTTGAGAGAAAATCACTGGAGTCTTTTTGGGAGAGCGAGGCATTCTGTACATAAACTGCTCAAATTAGGGCTGTAACTATCTATTTTTCACAATGGATTAATCATTTGGTTTAAAAGATATCAGAAAACCGTAAAAATCAACTCAATGCTTTAGATTATCAAAATAGTTTCAGAGGAATCTTCTGTTGACTCATTGTTTAAGTTCTAATCAAAATTCATAAATTGTAACTTTAAGATGATTTTTTTAAATATTTGAATTTAGTTTTTCCTTCCATGGACGATGGCACAGAATAAAGTGAACTCACTTGAATTGATTTTAGAGTGCATCTCGTAAGAGACATGATATCATCTCGACAAGGAATTCTTAAGTGGCTGCACTGAGGCCCGAGCTTAAAAACAACTCAAAAACCACAGAGAAGTTTGAATTCTCCATATCTCCTTTAGAAAGGCCGGCCTTGAGGTAAGGCATACAGGGGATGTTCTAACAATATTTAGTGTATGCTGTACAGTCCTATCTGTAAAAGAAAATCGATACAATCCGAGCAGTTATCTATTTACAGGCAGTTATTTTCTTGACAGCTTAGCTTGAGTACATGGTGCTGACAGCTAACCTTATAAATGTTGAAGCAATCTCTTATTGCATAAGTTAGAGACACTGTAACAACGTTTCTGCAGCAATCAGACGCTGTGGAATGTTAACATCATGTCAGAACTAGTCCAGGCTTATTTTAAATACATTAATCTTTAAAGCAATACAACAAGAATACACAGCATGAAATTCTGTCTGTTTTGTGTAAACGGTTCCATCATGTGGCGGATCCTCTCACAGTTGTCTCTTACTCGCATAAAGAGTAGTGGATCTCTTCATGCACAACTAATTTTAATGTATTTCCTGTGTCTCCATCTTCGATTGAGAGTAGAGCCCGACGATAAAGGATTTTTAAGGCCAATATCGATATATATAAAGATTTGGCGATTTAAAAATCCGATATTCTGATACAACGGCCGATATTCAGTATCATTTTTTTTTTTAATCCAGAAACGTGTAATAAAACAAACAGATTTCCCAAACATTAGCTATTTCATTTATAATCCATTTTTATTTTTTAAATATTAATTTAATCGGCCATTATAAATGCTGATACCAATTGTTTGGAAAAAAGCCTAATATCAGCTGGGCTCTAACTGAGAGCCAAAATATCCAAAACCACAATCACAGTCTTCATTTGCCTCAACACACAACAACTTTACTTTTATCAATACAGCGTTGATGGGGTCACTTCATCATCAATCAAACAGCAACACCCATTTAAGTGTTGAATAGCACTCTAGAGAGGCATTCAGAGATCAAGACTTGCGTTCTATATTGAATCTGGCGCTCAAGGATAAACTTTCAAACAATGAACGAAAAAATCTCTCTGGGCATTGTATCAGGTTGTACAATATTTGGAAAATCCTTTAAAAACAAATGACCTTTTACAACAAACTATTTCGTAAAGGTTTATTTGGTACAATATTACAGAACTTCCTCGCACTGTTGCACTTGTCACTGTAATTCTGTGCAAATATTCCAATAAAGACATTTTGGAATAATATAACAATATGTCCCATAAACACCTCCTCTTACTAAAAGTTGCAGTGGCATTTGGGTGAGAGGGCAGCCCACATCAACAGTTAAAAGAAAATTGAGTGTGGATTTAAAACAAATGTAACTTTAAAAAGTTTAAAAATATTACAGAATTCGTGTCTACGTTACCTTGTCTGCATCCACTTTGCCTCTTATGAACTCTGACCTCCAGAACTGCAGTGCTTGCTCCAGAGTGAGGCCGATGCCTTTGAGGAACAGGCCGTACTGCATGCGACCACCATGGCGGAGATGGTGGTTCTCTCTGAGGGACTGGTGGAGCTGCCTCATGCAGAGAGGGAATGACTTCCCTGAAAGCTGGCAACAGACAATTAATGAGCCAATATGCAGATATACTATAATTTACCTGTAAATTACCCTTTTTATTCTTGCTTGATTTTTCTTCTTAAATTGTATTCTATATCTTCCTTTTCTATAGGGCACATGTTACATAATGTGACCTGATTGATTAAAAGAGCTCTGGGCCCCCAAATATAGATATACAATCCTCATTTCTCCCCTTTTACTCCAGCTATTTCCAGGCCAAAATGGCACCTTGGACTTGACATTTTAAGAGTAGATGGTCAATGCAACTTACTGAATCAATTTGTTCCAGGGAGATTTTTCCAACATTCTTCTGGATGCTGTAATCCTGTCCCACATAGGCATGACTAAAACAGAAAATATTTAAAAACATATTAGGACAGAGAAAAATAAGCATTGTTAATACAATTTAGAAGCAAGTCAGGGCTGCCATGAAATCTGATATTTGTCTTTTTGAAAGAAAATAAGACCTGACACTAAAGACTGGACCTTAAAGACCAGAAACCATAATTTAAAACAAAGTAAATATAAAACACTATAAACTCACGCCATAAAAAAAGTTATCAGTATATTTTAAGTCAATAACTTTGGCAAACCACTGAGTCCTGTATGGCAGTGCTTTACATCACATTGTTCCCACTACCATAGAGATTTGTGGCCTGCCCACTAATCTCAACAACCTGCCCACTAATCCCCATCAACAATCAGGCAACACGACTTCTTACACCCCTATATTCATGTTCTTGCTTTATTTAAAGTAAGATAAACACCCTCATTGGGGTCTGAGCTGCTCTTCTTTGCTATTAAAGCTGCAATGAATGCTGCTGCTATTAAGCCACTATTTAATGTAAACCTCTGAGCTGTTGCTGATTAAAATTAATTTTCAAAGTTGAGTTATCGGCAGTTCTTTTGCAGGGTGGCTACAGGTATAAACAAGTTAAATTTACAACTTTTTAATACCAGTTCTAAATGAAATTTAAGACCAAATGACAATCGGTTGAGTTTAAGAACATTGACTTAATGTGTGTAATGCGAAAGGATAACACAAAAATGTAATTGCTGCCCTAAATTATATTTGTTACAATATTTTCAAAATATTTGGGTCCCATGAACAAATGGTTATAACATCAAGGGAATATTAAAAAAACACTGTTCCTTTTGAACAAAAAAATAAAATAAAATAAATGCCAATTCCAGCTGCTTTTAAATGCAAAGACTTTTATATAATATGTGTGTGGGTGTGTGTGTAACAGACACAGAGAGAGAGAGAGAGACTCAGATGAATGGGTTGGAGTTTGTGGAGGACTCACCATGGGCAGAGAGTAGACAGCAGTGTGTAAGAGTGTTTTGCGATGTGGGAATGTGTGTGTGTGAGACTGAGTGTGTGTGTGTGTGTGTGTGTGTGTGTGTGTATCTATCTATCTATCTATCTGTGTGTTCTCATGTCTCCAGGTGACCAATTTTTGTTCAAGTTCTGATGTCTACACCTGAGTTTTTGTGAATATATTTGGAAAACAATCCTTTTTATATAATAAACAAAACAGTAACTTGGCACTTGAGAAAGCCTTCCCAAAAGAGTGAACTTACCAATTTATAACAACACACGCACATGCAAGTCCAGTTGTTTGCTTTTGGTTGTCTGGTTCAGTGTCTTGAACATAATTACAAAACGCACCGCATTTTTGGACTTCTGTGATGAGCTCTTTTTTTATTTATGGCGCCAATCCAAATTTAGCCACGTATCTGGTCTTGTCTTTTCCACAGGTAAATTACTGTACAAGCCCCGAATCTGGAAACAACGTCATTTGACCTGTATGAATTGTGGCTTGTCACGGTCCTCAGCACCCACATCACCTCTGCTCGGAGTGTTGGCGTAGAGCCTCAAATTGCTCGTAGGTCAGCTGGCATTGTTGGCTGTGGATTTCCCATCGTAACATCTAGCATTGACATTGTTGGAAATGGTGGAGCAGAAACTAGCCATGGCGGGTTGATGTTTCTTTTAACTTTGTACGTGCGATTCCACCGCTCTGATCCCCATTGTCCCAAGTTTGTAAATCTTCAGACACATAACGCAGTTCTCTTCATAAGCATTTCCAGGAACAGACCTTAACCAAGAATACTCGTTTTCAAGCCATTTGTCACTGAACTTGCATTTCCCCATGTTTCTAGGTGGCTATCAACCATTGCTGTATTACCTGTATGCGGCGAAATTACGAATCTCACTGATTACGGCCATGCCAAGACCCACCCACGAAGCAGCTTGATTGGTTGGAGTTAAGCATTTGACCTCGAGTGGTTAAGGTTAGGATAGCCGACTGGTCAGGGGATAGGACATGTACAAATGGGGTTTTGTTACTGCGACAACGCAGCGCAAAGCCTACCGGAAAAAATATTTGACAACAGATTGCCTGCATTTTCGCCGTGACATGACACAAACATATTTAAGACCTATCCAATCTGAATTTAAGACAATTTAATAGATTTTAGGCCTTATTTTTAGGAAAAGTGATTTAAGACTGTTTTGGTTGATCAAACATAACTTTATGGACTTTACAGGTGCTTTTTTATTTTACAGATGTGTAAAATTTAAAATATTGCAATGGAGGACTGATAAAAGAAGATAGAGTTTTAGCAAAGAAAAAGGTAAAGCAGCAGGATTGCATTTGTGAAGCCTAACCCTCCAACAAATCATGATAAGCAACAGCTTTTACAGCACCATTCCTGTTTTATGGAAAACCATTTGCACACACATCACTGGCTCTTATCAGTTGCTAAACAGAAAGTATGTATCCAAACTATATGGAATTTTGTTTATCCAGGGTGCATACGGAGCAAGTTGCATATAGTCCCAATTACTTCAAGAGTGAGTAACTTTAACAATAGGAATAGATGATGATTCACACATAGCCAGGCACCCCAAATTCCCACAACATCTGGATTTATCTACAGGGACAGATTGGGTTTACACAGACCAATCACAAGCCCCCAATGTTCTTTGGGGCCAAAGATTAATCCTGCTAAATGTCTTTTTCAACAAAATTCTGGCAAAGGGGCAGCAAAGTTATTAATCCTGCTTCTGCTTACCTGAGGTGGTTAAGGAGCGGTTGGAGCCGTTCATCAGAATGCACTGCTGGTAGCGAGCGGGCTGTCAACTGCAGATGAGATCAACATTACATGAGTAATGGTAAATAGTGAAGGTCACTACAGCATAATATTGCAGGTTAAGTGCAAATGTTAAGTACTACACAGAACGGTAATTAAAATACAAGGCCACCGCTTAGTAATTTAAGCAAGTTAAATGAACTGCATTTGAGTTCATTTAAAGAATTTTTACTTTAAATATTATATGTAACTGAATGATTGACGGCGGTACTAGAAAGCGAGAGGCCTTTAAAGTGATATTAAAATTCCCTTAGCTGTAAAACAGGCTACGATTTTCTGACTTGAGCAAATGATCATACATCTCACACATAGTGACACCTTAAAACATCAGTAGTATATAAAACCATGGTTAGGTGATTCCTTACAACTCGCCCTCTACTCCTGACATTTGGTTTTCACATCCTGTCTCAGTCTGAACATATCTACAGTGGGGCTCGAATGTTTGGGCACCCCAGGTAAAAAATTTTATTAATGTGCATAAAGAAGCAAAGAAAAGATGGAAGAATTACCAAAAAGGCATCAAATGACAGATTTGACATTTGTATAATATGTCACTAAAATTTAGATTTTATTTCCATCATTTACACTTTCAAAATAACAAAACAAAAAAATGGCATCTGAAAAAGATTGAGCACCTTGCAAAGTTTTTAGCAAGCACTGACCCCTTTGGAAAGCTGAGACCTGACAGTGTCATGGATTGTTCTCAATCATCGTCTAGAAAGACCAGGTGATGTAGTTCTTAAGGTTTTAAATGCCCAGACTCATCTGACCTTGCCCCAACAATCAGCACCATGGGTTCTTCTAAGCAGTTGTCTAAAAAACTGAAACTGAAAATAGTTGACGCTCACAAAGCAGGAGAAGGCTATAAGAAGATTTTCAGATGCCAATATCTTCTGTTTGGAAAGTAATTAAGAAATGGCAGTCATCAGGAACAGTGGAAGTTAAAGCAAGATCTGGAAGACCAAGAAAAATATCAGAACAGCTCGTAGGAGTGTGAGACAAGCAAGTCAAAACCCACGTTTGACTGCACGATCCCTCCAGAAAGACCTGGCAGACACTGGAGTTGTGGTACACCATTCCACTATAAAGAGATACTCGTACAAATATGGTCTTCATGGAAGAGTCATCAGAGGAAAACCTCTTCTACGTCCTCACCACAAAAATCAGCGTTTTAACATATAGACAAGCCTGATGCATTGTGGAAACACATTCTGTGGACCAATGAGGTTAAAGTACAACTTTTTGGCCGGAATGAGCAAAGGTACGTTTGGAGAAGAAAGGGCACAGAATTTAGTGAAAAGAACCTCTGTCCAACTGTTAAGCATGGGGGTTGTATTGCAGCCAGTAGCACAGGGAACATTTCACAAGTAGAAGGAAAAATGGATTCAATAAAATTTCAGCAAATTTTGGAAGTTAA